>VNJM01002661.1:2084-27556 GCA_008042475.1 Drosophila kanapiae
TCCAAACGCACAACACTTTCACTCTACTCACTCTTTTCTTACAATGCTATTACTCCACTTATCCTCTGCATCCTTCGTCGTTTCGAATCCTTCGTTCCTTGACAACTACGGACTGCGCCAGTTGATTTTCAGAATGAATCTATTATTATATTTCAAAGTCTATCGACACTTTTTATTGCGTTTTGCTTTGTGTACAATATGCTGAATTGGCTGATCGGAAAAGGGGAGTGGATGCGATTGTTTGGAGTTTTAGGGCCATTCCCAATGCGGTGCTGAGGCGGCAAAACGTGCTGCCACAAAGTATTTCTAAGTGTGGGTGTGCCGAAGTGGTTTTGGTGAGAGACATTTTATCTGACTAGGACGGTTCGTGGCGTTGGAAGTTGATTTAAGCGTGAGAGTCAGCAAGCTTCAGAACGGCTAGCTGCTGTCGCGACGAAGTAATCAACGGCTAAGCGAAAAGAGCAAAGAGAAATGCAAAACTATGAAAAAATATCGCTGGCAGCACAACTAAGTTGGAATTAAATGCGAAGTGAACTGGAACTTTAATAAATTCAAATAATACATTTAAATAAAATTTAAGCATAGTTTGCGTAAAACCGAGTTCGCAACTTAGAGAGAGAATAGAGAATTCTATTTGGTTGTGATATTATCAAAACACACCAGATTCAGGTAAAACGGATCCTTTATATTAAACTAAATCGAATATTTAATAAACAAAATATGCCGCGAAGGAAAATGAATATTTTACGGTCGATCTCAGAAAATTTCAGTAAAATCTTATAATAAAAATGGGAGTTATGAAACAATAAAGATGTAGTTTCAGGCAAGTAATAAATGTTGCTATTGCGCTATGATTTGTAACCGACAAGAAGACTCTTATGAATTAGGTAACTAAGTAAAATAAAATAAATATAATAATATTACAATAACATTACAATATGCTGCATACCGGCCATGAGAGTTTGCCGACTGCACTGTGACGACAAACCCAAATCTTAATAAGATGTATGAGCTGAAGAAGGAAGGAGAGAAGCTAAGTAAGCAAATAAATAAAAAAATATTAACTTTAGTGGACTGGCTGACTTTAGACACTTAGATCTCTAGGCCATACCCTCCTTTACATAACTACAGTAGATTTTCACTCTAAATAGCTCGTAGATACAATAGCTTGTATCTGATCGCGGCGGTATACACGAACAAGAAATATATATATAATCATTATGTAGTGAAATTCGAACGGAAACACATTCAATATTATCGTCGACATTAATTGTAATAAGATCTGAAGGCAGAGATGACCTAGCAGCAATTAGGACACCACCCCCGGTCGCGACGATAAATATTATAATTGGATGACACAATTTCGAAATCAGACACTGATGAATTTAACCAGGTTTCAGTAAAAGCAAGAACGTTTGCATCAAAAGAAAAACTATTTGTATACAACTTATTAAGTTTCCCTAATAAGCTGCGAACGTTTTGATAGTGTATGGTGAAAGGTTAGTTTTTTGATCGAATGGCGGCAGAGTTATCAGTGATTCTATTACTATTTTTTGGTTTATTAACAAATTCGTGCACAACTGCATGGTCAGGCCAGACGGAAGGATCAAGAGCTTAATCAAAAAGAGTATCTAGAAGAGATACTTTAAAAGATGAAGTGTTTCTCATCTATTTGAAGCTAAATTTAGTGACAACAAAATCGGAGGCAGAAGCATTTTAACTATTGCTCAAGTGGGCTTTTAAATCGTTTGGTGTCGCATCCGGATTTAATCTTGAGACAAAGATGGTTGTAGAAGGAGCAATTCCAAAAATTGCGTTCGGTTTCCCCTGCTCGATGCCCGATATGGGCTTTGTGGGAACCGGATCTAAAACATTAGAGACGTTTGCGTGGCCTTGGGATTGTACATTGGATTGTACATCAGGAAGAGTGACCACGGATATTAGGCCAGTATTATTAGGAGGCTCAGGCGATGCGGATCCAAGGAACAGTGGTGACCTGGAGTCAGTAGGACCAGAAGTAGCAGCTGCCGTTGGAATATCATCTTCGTCACCAGAGACAGCGGAGGGACTTAGCGGCGAGATGGGAGTCGAAAAGCCTGGAACTTTTAAAAACTTATTAGACTGGGTGGTTTTAGATAATAGTATTAGCGAGTCACTTAACATCTTTCGGTGCTTAAAGTTCGATTCCGCCTTTTGAAAATGTCTTAGGAGGTCGTTAAAACCAGCACATAAAGATTGATATTCGGGATCTATCTGTCTTATAAAAGCCATTATCTCTATTTTTATATGTTGGCAGGTGGGGCATGTCCAATCCAGGTTGCTGTTGTATTTTGTACGGTCAGATATTAGGGCCGCATTGACCAAAATCAGCACATTTCGCGTGGGCGATGTTATCGCACAGCCAGCAATAAACTGTAGGCTGCTTAAGCGTAATTTTTGCTTTAAGTTGGCAATCAGCAATGCAGCAGTTGGTCATTGTTTATTGTTTATGTTTTTTATTAGACGCGTCGGAAAACACTAACAAGCGGTATATTGCAAAAAGCTCGACAAAGTTGGAGCTTTATTCTTCTTAGTGCGGATGATTGTTCACGACGAACAAGAAGAGCGCAACAATAACAACGAGATGTAAGTTTTGCGGTAAACTTAAGCGAAAGCAAAAAGAAATAGAGGAGCAAAACGAATGTGGAACAATTCCGCGGGTATTTATGTTTTGCAAAAAGTTGAAGTTAATATTTATTTTACACGTCCACAACTATACGCGTTGATAAAGATCACTGAACAACGGACCAGAAGAAATCTGAATTCGATCGGTGATGTTTATGTAGAGAAAACTTGATTTAAAGGGGAGCGATAAAATACACGTCCGACTACGACAAGAGCTTTTGACTTTTGGGTTCGGGGTATCTCATAATAGAGCACACTCGACTACAGCTGCAGGGTGCGGATAGTTGTTGTTGTTTTAAATATGTCCAATTAGTTTCGATAATAAATATTATCCACTATGTGGTGGCCTTCGGCTTTTTGCATGCTATGGTAAAAGTAAAAGTAAAAAAAAAAGTGAAAACCAAATTCGGCAATCAGATCTGTAACTTACTGAGCGCCTTAACTTTATTTAAAGAAATAATCGTTTAAAAAAAGATTACTTATATTACTATATATTATTATATTACATATATTTAACATACAAAATATATATTTTTACGGTTAATCACTATCTGATTCTAAGGAATGCTTGGAATTTTTATTATTCTGTCCTATTTGACTTTGTTGCTTACTAAGCTGTGTGCTCGATGTATCATCAAAGAAATCTTCTCGAAATCGTGTCCATTTTATAAGTGTCTCTGGAGATCTATATAAAAATATTAGCTTTCCATATAAGTCTTCCTCAAGCCGATACTCCTGTGTTTCACGTACCAAATATATGTCGTTGCACAATTTTAAAACTCGGTCTACATAGGGCAAATCTTCAAACATTATCCTCCTGTGATTATTTGTAATAAAAGATCGAATTATCTTGGAAACCACATAAACAGATGTCGTATAGAGCCCTATTATTCTAATAAAATATATGTACAATATGATGAAAAAAGTTAATACATTTGATTTATTTTAATACATACCCAGTTTTTTCTAAAAAGCTCATAGCCGAGGGAAAAGATTTATCATTAAATATATAAAGAACAACTCCATCGTTACAGTTACTAAGTGGTAGAAAGGATAATATATCAGTGTGAAATTTATCATCGCAGTAATCATACATTTCCCACCACACTTTGTTGCCAGCTATCTTTTTTTGCAATATCATGGGACGAGTAAATTTTCCTAAGGTTAGATAAAATTTATTAAACTATTATAATTTTATGATACGAAAAACATTTTGAAACACTTGTTTTTAATTTAAAAAAAAGATCTTTTTATTGTAGATAAATAATAAAACAAGGTTTAAGTTACTATTACATTTATTATCGATTTTAATAAGAGATGTCAAGTTATACGAAAAACATTTTGAAACACTTGTTTTTAATTTAAAAAAAAGGACTTTTTATTGTAGATAAATAATAAAACAAGGTTTAAGTTACTATTACATTTATTATCGATTTTAATAAGAGATGTCAAGTTATGGTAAGTATGATAGAGCAGGCGATTGTTGGTATGTTGCCTACACGCATGATGTTCGATCCTGGGGAAGATGGGGATGTTAAGGTTTGGGGTGGTATTCTTTCAGTTTTTACGAGTTTTGTGTTTGTTGACATACTCGTGGTTACACCTAGTGATGCTTAATGCGCTAACCCTCATCAATGCAAATTCTCTATTTGTGGTCGATAAGTGGAAGTTTCAGTAATGGTTATGTTGGGTCACATTCTGATTGTTTAAATTTTGTCCTTGTAGACGACTAGCAGTGTCTCCATTAGGTTCATTTGTGATAGCTCGTTGAGGCCAGTAATAGACTACGTAGATGTTTTAATCTATGAAAATGGGTGGGCAGTAGCAGAATAGGTGTTTCCCGTATCCAGATATTTCTACCCAGGAACCCAGGCCGACTGTCATAACACGAATTACCGTGCCGCATTCGGTACGGATTAGTTTAAGCAACTGTCGTCATTTTCCACTTTTATCCTGGGTCAAGGCTGCTGTGAAATTTCAATGTGTCCTACTTTTTTCCAAACCTAATTGAGAAGCAACATGTGGATTCTTTAAAAATGGAGCCTGCAAGGGGCTGTGGACAAATATATATTTTTTTTATTATTTTTGTTAACCGCTGACAGGGATCTGGCTTGCGACGTGACAGCTTTCGTGTACAAAATCACAGATCATACGTTGTCCCACATGAGATATTTTAATTTACATTCGGGCTCTTAGTTAGTCCCACGAGGTGCAGAGAAATGTAACCCCACCAGGGCCGCTATTTTAGGATAATGGAAAATTAAAGCTGAAAACCCTCGACTTATCCCGTCAAAAAATATAAGATAACAAGAGAATTCGACTCTGATTTAGCGACCTAGGTGGGAAAGCTCCACCGATGTAACATACAGAAGATTCAAGCGATAATGGGTGACTGACTCAGTAGAAAGTTCACCGAGATGCCTCCTTCCCTGCGTTGAAAATAGCATGACAAAATTATAATAGAATTTGGGGTCACGCAATCCGCATCGCGGTCGAGAAAAACTGCGATGTATGCAGTGTCAATTTTCTCAACGACGCATTTTGTATCTGAGAACTGTGATTAGCGAAGCCGGAACCCAATTGATCCCGGACATGGTAGAGCCTATGACATCGCTGCTGAAGAAGAACCGCAAGTGGGTATGGACGCTGGTACAGGAACGCGCACTTAAGGTGATCTTAGCACTAATCAAGGGGAAGTTTGTTCTTCAAACAGCCTCAAGTGAGTACGGAATAGGGGCAGTACTAACAAAGACCATCAAAGGACATGAAAGAGGTATAGCCTACGATAGTCGCAGTTCAAGGTTTCTACATGACACTGGGCATATAACTACAACACACAGACCCATACATCCACCGAGCGAGCCAACAAGACGATCAAGACGATGATAACTTAGTATCTCGATGGAGTCCAACAAAATGCCTGCCTAGCCTCACCAACATTCCCTGAATCATCCCCGCATTCCTGGTACGATGCCAGGAACTGGGACTACCCAGTTCGATGAAGTCACTACAGGTCGAGGGACCATGAGAAACCCACCAACGGAGCGGAGCGAGCAGCTACGCAACATTTTCTAAGTAGGTATATATATCGCCGAGCACAACAACTTACGGCATTACAACTTACAACAACAGGCTTGGAAACCACCTGTGGGGTCACTGGACATCTCGGGAAATGGGGTCACTTCAACCAGGATGCCTCTGATGATGAGACCTGTTCTGAGAGCGTACCTTCCACCACGGACGACCCAACGGGCGAGTATGAGCCAGACTCTGATGGAGAGACCTCTTCCGAAGAGAAAGCAGAGGCGCGGCCCCGCGACGGTACGGCAGGGTAATAGCCTCGCGTCAGCCAACTCAAAGAATGGATATGGTGTGACCAAGTGACAATTTTGGAGCTACGGCGACAAGGCGGTACGGTTCATCATTACCATTATTTTCCACCTTAGCATAAATTGTCAATGGAAATACTTTTATATTCCATATTAGGTTGAGCCTTACATTAATTTTCAATACTGCACTGCTATATAACCTAATTCCCACTTTTTTCACCTACTCATACACACTTTAAGCACAACATATTGTAAACATAATTTGGTACACAATTACCGATTTCCATCATTTATTGCAGCAACGGAGAGCGCACCTCTCCGGCTCTATTGTAAATATCTCAGCCGGGTTTCAGTCGGGATTGACTACAGATTTGACCGCCGGGGTCAACCCACATCACTTGTGCCGAGATATAGTTCCAGCATCTATATTTACTGGATTCGTGGAATTCCTCCCGCATAAAAAGTTTCATTGCTCCAGCACGGAAATACAAATATCTGTTAAGCTGCTAAATATTTTAAATGCATTTTACATATACTTTTGCATATTTAAAACGGCAAGTTGCAAAACGAAAATCTCCACAATGCGTAAGCAATTTAATGGTGGGTAGAACAACCCAATTTAGAAGTGTGCATTATTCAAGTTTGCAAGAAGGGTCACATATTCGCTGGAAATTAGTTATTTCCCATTATCAGATGATCAACAATCGACCAACGCTTAATCAGATACCGTGATGAGCCACCTCCAAGATAAGGACAGCTTCTTTTGGCCATGACAAACATCAGGAAAGGCGTAGAAGCACAATTCAACAACGAGCCGGAAAATATGGAGAAAGGTCTTCGACGAATTCTATATATCTGATTTTATTCTATTCTGAATCGCTCTGCTAGGCTAAAGCAGGGAAAATCGGAAGGCACAAATTTTCTAAATTTGACTGCTAAGTTCTATGGTAAATACAGCGACTACAACCGATTTATAGCCGCGTTAGCCTAGTAGCTAAATTTAATTACATTCTCAGTTGCTTATCCGACGCAGCTGGTCTGCCTTCAATAAATTCACCTAAATTGGATGGTAAATACAGCGACTACAACCGATTCATCGATGGTTACCATTACCTTCTTAGTTGCTTATCCGATGCAGTGTCCTCGTTCTAAAGTATCCGAAAAAAACTATTCGCCTAATCGAGCTTCCTAACAAGAAGGGAGTTGCTAACGGAGTCAAAATGTTGGAAGCTCTTTATTATAATAGAAGTGAGCCCCAACAGACTCATTGTTGATTTTTGCCTAATAAATTCATGTAGATATGGAGAGCATATTGATCTACAAAGATGCTGCAAATGTGGACTGAATGCATTTTGAAAAAGTTTTGGGTGGGCTGTCTATTTCGAATTTCCTTCTTCGAGATGCGCCTCATTGCGAAGTAACTGATCTGAGCGGTCGATGCGAGCGAGAGCGTAAAAAAAGAGAAAAAAGAGAGAGAAAAATTCCCGAGCATTCCCGAAGCTGATTAATACATGTTGTGCTTTTGTTTTGTTTACATTATTTGCTTACACTTTTTTTGAGAGCACTTGTTATGAATTAATTTTAATGTTATAATAATATTAAAAATATTATATTATTTAAAATATTATTTAAAAGTCGCCGCTCGATTTAGTTACCAAACGTAATTAAATAGTAGTTTTGAAACTTTTTCAAAAGAAAAAAAGGGAATCTAGATTATACTTTAAATATATTCATTTTGAAATATTTCTTAAAATATAAATATATGTATATTATATATATGTTCATGCATCCGTGTATGTGAATGCATGAACACGCACACATACAAAGGCCAATTCAAGCGCACGAAAACCTTCTTCGATATGCGTCTCTTTGCGAATTAACTGTTCTGAGCGGTCGATGCGAGCGAGAGCGTAAAGAGAGAGAGAGAGAAAAATTCCCGAGCATTCCCGAAGCTGCGGGGCCTGTCGCATACGGCTGTCTGGGGCCTGTCGCTAAAAATTTGTGGTTCCATTTTCGTTGTATGAAATGGGTAGTCTATATGCTGTATGGTTAGTGCCAACAGCTACCAAACTTGGTGAAATATGAAAGATGTATAACAAAGCTAGGGTCGTGATATTTAGTATTAAATACAAAATATATCAAATAAATACATTACGTGCTGTGTAAATTTAAGTAAAATTGGATGATACATATCATCTGTTTCTGACCTTCTACAACATCTTCAGCATGTGCTGGCAGCACCAATGGGTGTTGCTCAACATGCTCCTAAAAACATTTGGCTTTATTTGTCAACATTTTCCTCTGCCTTCTGCAGTGTTTATTTTAATTTTTTTTATACATTTGGGCATAATTAAACTAAGTAATTTAGCCATATATTATATTAAATAGTATGATAAGTTGTCAATAAAAATTAATAAAACTAGAATTTAATAGGGTCACTATCCTATGCATGCATGCATTTTCCCAAACTCAGTCCAAATTTAACCATTCGAAGGAATCTTGTCAATAGACGAGCGGGTAATAAAAATTCAATTAATAAGGATCACTGATTGAGTTTTGAAGGGATTCTTGAGAAAGATGTACTCAATAGGCTGTAACCGATCATATGATCTCGACGACTTCCCACTCCAAAATAGTTTCATGCCCGACTGGAGTTTGTGGCTGCGAACAGTTCACCAAGATGCTTGGATGTTAAGTGCATCTCGTGATGAGCTAGCACGATTTAAGCCTGCGGGTCAGACCTATAAGCAATCTCAGCGTTGGAGTCTCAGTTGCGATGGCTTGCCACTTCAAGCCCCAAACTTCTCGACTTGGCACTCTTGATTCCTTCGTGTATTTAATTTCGATTTCTTTAACTCCGCTTTACGCAGTCGCCCTGATACTAAGTGTCGCGTTGAGTCCACCTTGTCCTTGTATAGCTTGCCATAGTCCCATTACTCCTTTCTGAACCCGATTACGTCATTTGGTCCAAAGTCCGGCGTACATCTCGCGCTCGGGTTCAAAGTCCTATTTTCTCCGTTAGTCCTCGGCGATTCCCCTTTGTCCCCTTAGTCCTCGGCGATTCCCCTTTTATCTACCGGTAGACCGCTTTGCCCTTGGTCTGTCCGGTCCAAAGTTCGAACGTTTTCGGCGTCTCCTCTTTGGCCGGTCCCGCATGACCGCAACGTCCGTAATCAGCACAAAAGCCACTTACATTTATGCATTGTGTATGCAATAAAGAAAATCTACAAATAGAACATGCAATAATGAAGCCGAACATAACTACGAAAAGTGTGGACGATATCAACAATAATTTTTTGGGACAGTATAAAAAAAAACAGAAAAGAAGAACGTTTTTGTAAAGACTGCTGAATAACTCAATGGATCGTTACTCCTCCGGCCGACATTGCTGATGTTTAGCATTTCGCCCGTATACTCGTGCACAGACGGCAAACACTGATGTTTGCGTGACCGCTTTGAGTTGTTTGTTAGCTTTAAGTCTTCTTTAGATCATATTGGTATTCAGATAAATAAAGAATAGCAAAATATAACTCCGGCAATCGCCGTATAACATTGTATTATTCCTTGATGTCTGAGTCTCTAGGCCAAACATGGCCCCCACACACACTAGCAAACTACGTGTAACATATGTACGTAGGCAACTGGGTTAATTTATATTATATATCAAACTTCTTTTGACAAAGCTTAATAAAAAAAAGGGCGTCTAAATTTAACTGACTTTTTACCCTAACATTGTTGAACTCATATTAGTTGTGTCAAATTAGTGATTGTTTTAATATTTTAAATGAAGAGATATTGCATGTTTGTGAATGGGCATATAAGAAATATCTTAGTTTACTAAGTTTACTAGTAATTTCCTGTAAGGGACCGACCAAGTAAACAAAGCTGTTCGCGAAACTTACGGAAAAAAAAAAAATATAAGGCTTATGGTCACCAAGGCGTGCCCAATTTTCCCATCTAGATAGCCCACACAAAATAAATGTTAATAAAACATTTTCGAAAAAAGTATTACGACGCACCAAAAATATAATTCCATTAAAAAGTACCCTGAGTAGATTTGACATGCACTTCTTGGACGTTGATGCACTACGTTCAGTACACTCAAGTGGTCCTTGCGACACCAGGCACGTGCTTGTTATGGTTAGGTGTTAGTAGGCGCGATAGGAGAAAGTATAGGTAAAGTTTGCGAGGAAATTAACTACTCGCGTGCTGCCTGTATGTTTGGTTGCATGCGTACCAAGTTAGTTAATATTAAAGTTTTTAGTTTGGAAAGTCTGTCTATGTTTGAGGTTGTAGGGTACACATATCGTTATAATTTGACTATAAAAGTCTAAAGGGCTCGTGCATTTCACATGATGTTCTACAGTGGCTCAACACTAAGAGTAAATAGGATATAGTATTTCTACTCGGTACGTGGAATTTGAGCTACCCTATCAGGTCAGTACTCTCCACGTCACCACGGCTTAGATTATAGATAGTATAGATAGTATTGCATAGTACTTCTTGTCTAGGAGGGTAACCTTCGGTCGGCACCCAGTTAAAATCGCGTAGAGCGAAAAGTAAAAAGTTTTTTTTGAACTGATTTGGTGAGTTTTCTGTGGACATCGTATTGTGAATTCCAATTGCAGGATCCATACTGTAAGATTAAGGTTGGTAGGTTTATAAGTAAAAGTCTGCTAGTATAAGAAGGTAACCTTCGGCCTGAATCCCAGTTAAAGTTGCGTAGAGCAAAAAGTAAAAAGTTCTTTTGGACTGATTTGATGCGTTTTCTGTGCTCTGCGTTTTCAAACGCTCTGCGTTTTCAAACGCACGAGCCATACTCCAAGATAGAACGAACTAATGAAGTGTATAAAGTTTTTGTATCATAAGGGTCATCGAATTCCTTCGACCACCGCTTATGAAATGAAAGCAGACTCGTGGCTTTATTCACCATGCATAAAATATGATGTATAAAATCAAGTTTAGGATCCAGGCGGACGCCCGAATCGTCGAGTAGAGTGATTCTTTCCAAAGAGCAGGCGTTTAGCATATAAGTATTTACTAATACTACTATAGAAGTTGTATATGCATGAATCAGGTAAATGTGCACTCAGGTTATGTGAATATGCCTACACTAGCATTTTCATATGTTGGGCTCTGAGGCGCGTTGGACAAGTGAGTTTAAAGACCTGACCTTTTATGTTTGCGTATTGGACGTCTGAGTGGTCTGAGTCTGTGTCACAGTGGCCAGCACAATACTGCGCCGGCTATGCCGGCATCTAAAGTCCACTCCGGTGGCTTTGTCTGCGTCTGTACCGCATCAGTTGGCCGCACTCCGAACCTATTGGAAGGTATAAAAGGCAACCCGGCAGCAGAGTTAAACAAGCTGCAACTAAAAGAAAAGCAACGACTGTTAATAACTGTGAGGAGTTAAGTTTGGGGAAAACTAAAACTCCCCACAACTTTAAGTTTAGGGGATCGCGGCGGCCAAGGGTAAACAGAGGACGGCCAAGGGCAAATGAAGGGCGCAGCCTTTGGACTCCAGCAGCCAAGGGCAAAGTGGTCATACTGGAGTGGCAAAAGGGAGACGCCGAGAACGGCTGGACTTTGGACCCAGCGGCCAAGGGCAAAGCGGTCGACCTGGAGTGGCCAAAGGAGAGACGCCGAGAACGGCCGGACTTTGGACCCAGCGGCTAAGGGCAAAGCGGTCAACCGGAGCCAAGGGAAAGTAACGGCGAAACGAGACTTTGGACCCGATCACGCGATGGAAGCCGGACTTTGGAGTGGATGGCGTAATCGGGCAGGGATAACGGGAAATCGGCAAGCCTATAAAAGGAGGAGACAAACACAGAGCAGGGATCAGTACGAGTACGAGTGCGAGAGTAAAAGCGAGTGCGTGAACCGGAGTCATAGTGAACGGAATCGAGTGCGCGAATGAATCGAGATCGCTAAGTCGAGAAGTTTGGGGCTTGAAGTGGCAAGCTATAACAACTGAGACATAAAGCAGAGAATGCCGTCGACTGCGAGGTTGCGAGCAAGGAGCCGTGCCACGAAGTCCGACGAGAGATCGCGGACGACGAACCGGCGAATTCCGTGGGGATACGGGAGCAAGGAGTCCATGTACGGTCTCCAAGGCGGTTGCGGGCAGCTGGGCAGGGTGTGCAGACATCGATCTTACCCGATTCTGGCAGGGTGTGCGAGCGTGAAGTCCTACCCGCCGAAGATCAGGGTGTGGGGATCCGTTGATCTGACTCGCCGGGCGCAAGCTGTGCTAGCGAGAGACGTTCATAATATCCGAGGCTTTCGGCGAACCGGCCGCAGCCACAAGCGCGTAATACGGCGGGAGCCACACGGTCAGGGCAAGGATTCTGGACACGGCAAAGATTCAGAACATGGCGGCGCCGGCGGCTCACTTGGCCGACGGCTCTCTGATCCCTACAAGTGCAGAATGGCTCTCGAAACTAACGCACACCACCGGGAGGTGGTGGAGGAAGGCAACTACTCTGCCTCCACCACAAGAAAGAGAATAAAGGATTACCTCAGTCCGCCAGAATCTGCGCAACCCACCAAGACGGCTAAAGCCCCATAGCCACGATTAGTAGATATGGGATCCATCCTCGACGACCTGCTTACGAAAATCTACGAACAAAAACCACGAGCAGTCGCTTTAGCGAAACTGAAGAAGCTGCAGGTGGAGCGGCTGCGCTAAACCTAGGGACGGCGCACAACCAGCAGGGCAACCGCCACTTCGGAGCAGAGCTGCCAAACGAGTCTAGCGCAAACTCGAATCCTGCCCATCACAGGCCCAAACCTCCCCGAACATCCGAACAAGCCAGATGAAATGCTGCCCGGTAGCCGAAGACAAAGGGTGGCGGAGGTGACCAAGCCAAAGAAGAGCCAGCCGAATATTCCCGTCACATAACAATAAATCAACAATACGTCGCATTTTTTGTAGTTAGTCAAGATTCCTTTATCTGTGCATTTGTGTCCCATAAATGTGACTTCATGCTTGAAAAGTGAACATTTTTTAAGATGTAGTTTCAGATTGCATTGTATCTTACATTTCTGAAAAACATCAGTTATGTTTTTAAGCATATGTTTTTCGGAACAACCAATGACTATTAGATCATCCTAGACTAGTTGATCTAAAATATCATCAATTCTAGGTAGCGGGAATTTATCCGACAACAGTTTTTTTTATGAATTTGGTTATAGTCAATTACTAATCGCCATTTTTTCTTGTCGGCACTGACAAAAGTGGTCTATTGTATGCTGATACAGACTGTTCGACTATTTTATTGTCAAATTAATAATTGTACCTGTAGTTGTATTTCGTCTTTTCGATTTTGAGGATTTATAAAGTTTTTTTTATGTACATAGGTTCATCACCCTTCAATCTCAGTTTTTGTTTATAAATATTATTTGTAGCTATCGATTCGGTTTCTAGTCCGAATATATCGCTATATTGAGTGCATAGAGGTGGTTATTGTGTGTGAAATAGTGCAGGATATTTTTTTTTAATTTGTGATAATACAGATTTTGTTGTTTAGCAATCGGACAAATGAATTTTTGGTAGTTGCAACTGTGTTTGCAACATAAATGCCATTTTGAATTTCCTGGTTGGGAATTAGTACGCTATCTTCATCTGATGATAGGTGAATTTTTCGGACAACTTGGCATCTCGCTTTTTTATTGAAATCAAATCCTATATTCCATTACAACGAATAATTTAAGTTTACTATGTGGAAATTAAGTGGAATTATATATTTAGAAAGAGGTCAGCCCATTTGTTTTGGTAACCTCTTGACTACTCTAACATTGATGTTATTATTGTTGTTACTATAGTTATTTCTTCTATAACTTCCACGACCTCTATTTGAGTTGTTGGTCTGGTTGTTATAATTTCGACTATTACCGTTGTTTCGATAAAAACCGTTGTTCTGGTAGTTACCGTTGTTCTGGTAATTACCACGGCTATTTCCTCTACCACGAAAATTACCTTCGTAATTATTGCAACGATAGTTTTGTTGTCTTCGGCCGTACAGTACTGTGTTAAAATTGCATTCTTCGAAACTCGATTCAGACCATACCTCTTTTTACAAAATGCTTAAATCGAACCTAATCTTTAGTCAGTAATTTAAACGAATGTTCTCTTCATTTTGGTCTTTAACGTGTTTAACCGGTTTTTTCGCTGTGTGCGAGGACTTGTGCAATCCCCTTCTAAAATTGTTTACCATATCCTTAGAAACCTCCCACTTTCCCCTTATTTGGAAGATGCCAACAATTGTAGAGCCATCTCTAAGTTGTCAGCCATCCCAAAACTTTTTGAAAAATCGATTACTCCCCATTTACAGCATCTGTGTAGATTAGGTCTTTTTTCCATATCAACATGAATTTATTAGGCGAAGATCAACAACAACGAATCTTTAGGAGCTCACTTTTATAATAAAGGGCTTCAAACAAATGTAATAGTAAGCCTAATGGGAAGCTCGATTTAATTGTCTTTCCGGTTGATCTTCTTAGATGGATGTCAAGTTATATAATTGGCAGGACGCAAAAAGTCCTCTTTTAAATGCAACTTGTTTTTTGTTCTCCTGGTTACCTCTGAGGTCCCACAATGGAGCCATTTGGCTAACTACGCAAATGACGTTAAGCTTTCTGTGCAATATAAAGACAGCTCTGCCAGTCGGACTTACAAAGGGATCTCAATAACTATCTAACATGGTGCCGTGTTATATTATTAATTTTAAATATTTTAATAAACTTGCGACTTATATACTAAACGACTGATCTTTGGAAAGAATCACTCTGGTCGACGATTTGATTTGGTCGTCTGCCTAGATCCTAAACTTGACTTTATCGATCATATTTCGTCAATGGTGAATATAAACAGGGGTGTGCTTGCTTTCTCGCACTCTCTTTATCACTGAAACCCGCATATCGCTCCTCTCTTACTCTGACACCTTTTGAGCAATTTTCTGTAAAAAGGCCTGCAGAGCGTTTTCGCTCCTTATTATCTTTTTTCGCGGCTACTTTGACATCAACCTTAGGAGATATCTACAATCTCCTTTTCGATATAATTTATAAAGATGTCCCTTTGCTCCTTTTACATATTGTTAGGTTAGTATGAAGAGTGAAAGGCTGAAAGGTGACCCCCAGTAGGCAGGGGTTGCACTACTTCATCATCTGAAGCATATTTTACGCAGTTTTATTGGTCGAAGCAAACCATAGAAGAGCGCGTGGACGACTTGGAAGATCAATCTAATCTACCGCCGCTAGATTGACACCCGGATACACCTCAGCAAAAGACGTAGCAGAGCTCTAGATCGCTTCGCCTAGGGAGTCTGTACCTCAGAGAAACGATATCTTTTAGGGATAGCTCTTGGTTTTTACGGGGTTAGTGCTGGCTTGCTAAGCCTTGACTAGACTGACATAGTCTGGTAGAGAAATTTTCTGGACGCGGCTGAAAACTTCACGTAGTAAGTACTGCTTAAGCGCCAGGTCCGGGGCTGCTTATTCGGAGGGTTCACGGGGTGTGCAAAAACCGTACTACTTAATAAGATGGGTAACGGGCGTAAAAATCTCGCTCTCGCTGCTCTCATAAAGTTAAAAGCTTATCGACCTTCACGCGAATTCTTTTCTATCGCTTGATCACTCTTCTTTTGAGCACGTTAAGGAATCAAGATGAGAAGCAGCTGATCGAAATCTTTTTGTTAGTGTATGTATCGTAGGTATTAAATATTAGTTAAGTTTTTTAAAATAAATTACTTTAATATGGTAAATTTATTGTTATTAATTAATTGTTCATAGAATGTGAGTGTTTAATTTATCATATAATTCAATAGCCTAGATTTAGCAGCATCCAGAGTAAACAGAGCGATTTTTATTAACAAGAAAAGAAAGAAAGAACCTATTTTTAAGAGTGAATGGTCTTCAAGTCTTTAAATATGCTTCTCGGATGTGTTTATATAACACACCAAACGACCTAATGTAGGGATTATATTGAGTCAATGGAACGAAAATGGAGGGAATTGGCAAATAGAAAGGCAATAGCAAAGAAGACGCAAGAACCTACCTGGCTTTAGACAATATAGACTGCAATATTCGATATAAATCATTAGCAAAGCCTTTGAATTGGTAACCCATAAATTGTATGTACTAATGTATTTATATCCTTCCCATTCACGTGCACTGCTGTTCAGTTAATGTCGTATTTTTGTAATGCAGAAAACAATCTCTGCTTACAGACAATGGGTAGGGTGTGAGTATAATACAATATATTACATAATTTCAGACAGTTTACATATTTATCCTTCTTTTTTAAGTTTTTAGAACTTATTTATTTATTTTTATTTTTTTTTGGTTTTGAAATATTTGTTTAAATATAATTAATTTAAAATGAGTGCAAAAATGCGATGTTGTCAAATACTCTTTAAAACACCCGAGTACTATTTGTGTACTTTGCCCACTCGTTGGTCTTACAGTTGGTAATATTTTTAACTCTTGTTTTTTCCTAGTGAGTGCTAGTGCGATCGGCACCGGGAAATGAAAAGAAGCACGTGCAACAATGCATGTGATCTCAATATGTGATGTATATGCGATCTTAATATTTGATCGGGTGTTTGATGGACATGTTACTCGTTCTACCCTCATAAGTTTGTATGAGAGCGATTCGTTTACTTTGTTTGCCGGCAAATAGAAGCACCGGCACAAAAAGTCTGAATATTTCAAATTTGACACCCTTTCTGTTCTGTTAATAGAGTATTTTATGGTGTAAAAGTAAGTAACTGCGAATTGTCATATTGATAGGTGGGCAAGTAGTGCTTAATCCTTCAAAATGTAAGTAATAAGCAAAAGTTCGTCAAGTATTTCAACTCTCCCAAGTAAACCATGTCGTTGAGAAATAGCCTATGCTGTAGCAAACATGTAATAATGGCATCTGAAAAACTTTATGCCTCATTAGCAGCTCTATATGACACAAAAGTATCTTCCGGCAGCTATGCGACTCATGATAGCAAAACCCATCCCTAAGTTACAGGATTACAACTTCCTAACACTTTAATGCCGCCTCTCAATATAAATGCAAGATATTTTATATATATTAATCAACTGCCCCAAAATCTAAAAACAATTAATACACACCGCAATTTAGTATTAATTTAATACTATTTTAATTATCCAAATATAAACTATAAAGAAAACTTATTAACTAAGTATAAAAAAACTGTGAAAATTGTGTTAGTTGTTAAAAATAATGAAATATTACATAAGACAAAATTATTATGAGATTAAATAGGCTAAGTAGCTAACGACATCCACTACAGTTATTTAAAGGGATTTTTAAACATAACAATGAGGGAAAGGTAGGGAGACAAGTATGTCTAAATATTAACTCTGAATATATTTTTTTTATAACTCAATACATACCATCATAATCCTTAATAAATTTAACATTCACTTTTTCCTTCTGAACAGTTACAAATTTTGGTAAAATATCTGGCACTATAACTTTCTCATTGCTATTTTCAGAATTCATAATTCGGAAAAGCATATCTCTTGTATTAAGTTCGTTTTTTTTTAAGACATAAATAGTTTCATAAACAACCGTTTCTGGTGTCAGGTTACACTTTAATTCAATTTTTAAGCGAATTTCCAAGTCCTTGCCTATGTTTTATTAAATCTAAATGAGTTAATGAAAAGTGATTCTTATTTATTACTACTTACCATTTTTTAAATCTTCTATTAAACGTGTTCTATCCGGAGGTGACATATTCCACAATGTTATTGAGTTTGAATCAAATTTTATTGCGGTAATATCCATTGCGTCATACAAAGTTATATGATCTGATGCGTAATTATGACGGAAGCGATATTTTAAAACTTCGTAGTCAGTATCGGAAAAATTATGAATGCCAGAAAAGCTTTGAGATACGTATATTGGTTTGTAGTTACTTATTTTAACTGTTATATCAGCCTTTGTAGGAATATTAACTTTACCGACAGTTCCAACGAGTGCGAAAAGAAATAATGGACTCCATATTAAGGCTACGAGAACCAATATAATGGTTCCACCAGTTAAGATTTTTACATATAAAGCCTTGGGTTCAGCACGTAGCACAGGAAAATCGGTATCCAACTGTCTATAGCAACGAACAATAAAAACCGATTGAAAAATGTCCTCCATTTTAATCCATTCCATGACTGTAAGAGTAGTGTCGATGCATACCCAATCTAACATTGTACGAAGAATATATAGAAATGGTATCTCCATATACCTAAGTAGTATATATAAGTATTTTGAACAATAATATATAAATATATTTACAATTTAAACGAGATATAATTAACTAACGAATATCCTTTGGTAAATACGTTTCCCAATATACGTTTTGGGTAACCACATCGAATTTGGTATGCAGACAGAAGCATGTGAAGACATTTAATTAAATAAAATAAAACAGGAGCGGTTTCACCAAAACTGTGAGCTGTCATAAGTGGAACCAAGAAGAACATCCATATATGAATTCCAACAACAGTAATAAAATGAAAAATTATTTTATAAATCAGAGCTTTTCGAAGATAAATGGCACGCTCGATTACAATTGTTATAAATTGAACAATCAACATAATCACAAAGCTAAACGGAACTTTGTTTCCCTGAATATATGTCTCCAAAACACTAGTGCTATATTTGTAACGGTACTGAAAATAAAAATATTAGAAAAATTACTATATCTAAGATGAATTATAAAAAATAATCTTATAAAAAAATGTTAATTGTCCGTACCCAATTGAAATCACACCTGAACTCGTTTAATAGTTTAGTTTACGCACCACTTATGCACAAAGGTTCAATTTAAACAAGTGTAATATAATATCACTGTCATATAAAGGGTAGGCCGGGGCGCACCCGAGAGGTGGGGCGAAACCGACAGAGCATCGAATTTATTTATATACTATATGCAAATATTAATACGAAGTGGATTTACCATTTTTAATGTCCACCATTTGGGGTGACGATTTAGCCTAATGCTCTTCAAACATAGGACTAAATCGAAGTTTTTTGATTTTGTTCAAAAAATTCCTCATTACGTTAAATCACAACCTCGGAAACCAGTTAGAATAATAAATATTAAAAAAAAAAATAATAAAAAAGCACCCTTGTACTTAGCTCCAAATTTTGTTGTATACCCAAAATACTCCTATCGCCCACTATAAAGTACACGTATTCACAAACAAACTCAGCAATATATATATATAACCTTATATAAAATTAAACATAAGGAGAATGTAAGTAGTGATATAAGCCTATCGAAGCACAACCGATACCATCAATGGTTTTGTGGCTGCCGCAAACAGTTATTTTATATACCTTTGCAGCGCAGTGAGGTATATATATTCTTTATCAGCATCGCCAGCCGAGTAAGCTAGCCATGTACCTCTGTCCTTTAGTTTCTACGAAAATTAGTCTCAGTTTTTAAGTTTTTAAGCTATTGGCTATTATATAGGCATTATATACGCATAGATGCATGGTCCTAGCGCCTTATAGCCTTCAAGGTGGCATGTCACCAATCAGGAAAGCAAAGCGGGAACCGCTTTGATTGATTGCTATGCAAACATAGAGAGGGTACTTCTGATGGTGCAAGGTTATGGAGCACCAAATAGTGGAGGTAATCTATAAGATGCTGACATGCATATTACAAAAGCTGTCAAGCATATAATGCTGAAAAGAGCAGAATTTCCGGGCTCTGAAATGAAATGTTTTTAACATGAATTTGAAATTAACAATTTCAAGTTCCAAGCCATACCTGGGCTCCAAGGCCGGTAAAAAGCTTGATGCCCAAGAACAAGCTGATTTCAAATCGTTCCGGAACGGCGGTGCCATTATAAAATGGGCTCTAGACACCGAAAAGGGGCGATATATGCCTAACCGTCACTCAAAGGGAGATCTTTGGCAAGCACGTGAGCCACCCCTGCGCTGACTGGGAAGTCGAAGATGGAGGAGGACGAAACCCCGTTCGTGGGCAGAGCTGAGTTGGCAAGATCGCCACGCCAAAGAAGGAAAGAGGGGCGAAGGACCGACAGCGTAGCATGTTCCGCCACCAAAGTGCCCAGTGCAGCAGTATGGTGCCAATGATCCACCTAAAATCCACCTGCCCGTGCTTCCTCGTCATCCAACCCTCTATATTGGGGATCAGCATGTGGGTGCATCGTCCTTTGGAAGAGGCATCCCACCTGGTCTGCCAGCTCTCATAGGTCCTTCTTCTGCAGGCGTTTTTGCGCTAGTTCATTCCGACGCCTTCCGACGCATGGTTGCCACGCAGCTTGGCCTTTTCACGGACCAACTCCTGCAGTGGGACTAGCCCGGCTATGACTAACACTATGACGACATCCGAGAAGGTCCGGAATGCGCTCGCCACTCGGATCGCGCACAACCTGTACGCGGACCCGACTCCGCGCATATAGGACTTCTTCTCAGCCGCCTCCGCCCACACCGGCGCAGCGTAGAGCAGTTGGGAGGTGACAACGCTGGCTAGCAGCTTCCTGGTGGCTCAAGGCCCGCGCTTGAGAGCCACCATTCGATAGCTCCGATGGCCTCGTTCGCTGCGGCCCGCTCCTTCGCCACCGCAACCCCAGCGACATCGTCGGCGAAACCTATGACGGTGGTATCGGTGGGCATCGGAAGTCGCAGAACCCCGTCATACATGACGTTCCAGAGCAGGGGTCCCAAAACGGAGCCCTGCAGAACTCCGGCTGAGACTTGGTATGCCCTGGAACCCAACTCCGATTCCACCGTGAGCACCCTTTCGCTGAAGTAGCTTTGTACAACACGAAGTAGGTACTCGGGGATGTCCAGGGCAGCCAGGGCTTTCAGCGTTCGACTCCAGTCGGCGGTGTTGAAGGCATTCCTGATGTCCAGCGTGGCCACTAGGCAGTAGCTATTCGATCCGTCTTTCCACCTCGTGCCGGTGATCGCCGTCTCGGCTATCTCCTTCACCTTCTCGATGGCGTCTAGCGTCTAGCGGCTCTCGGGGAGAGCCGAGCTTGGCTGCCAGGATCTTCTCATACACTTTGCCCGGCGTGTCCGTCAGGCAGATTGGCCTGTAGGATCATGGCATCGCATAGCCGCAATAAACACTCTCTCTCTTCGCTTCTCTTATAGCCGATTTGAGAGCTCTCCTCGCAGCCTTGTAGTCCTCGCTACGCTCTCTGACTAGCGGCGATCCTCGCGAGAGGGTCAGCAGCCTTCGAGCGCGAAGGCAGGTGAACACTAGAACACAAGCTTGTGGTTTCCGCGGAAGTCACCTCGCCGCCTCATACCCCGGTTACAGGCGTGCTCCAAAATGGCAGCCATCTGGTTCGTAGTCTCGTTGGCTCCCTCCGGTGCTTCGATTTCCATGCACAGAGTGTCCTGTTTGTACGCCTTTATGTGTCGCGGTGTCGCGCGCCTCATGATCGTTTCCGGTCACTGAGCCCCCATGTGGCGTGCCGGGAGATCGAAGTACTCGCGGAAGTGAGGTCACCTCCAACACGGCCCGGCCTCTGACGTTGGTCCTGGTGGAGCCCCACACTCCTGGGCCCATGCGTTAAAGGCGCCACCGACTATAGCGTTGATCCGCCCTCGGAGGTCGCCACAGAGGTCGTCCAGGTTCCTGCAGAACGCCACAAGCGTGAGGCAAGGAGACATATCCGTCGGCCGACAGGATGTCGGACATCAGCCGCTGCCTGGCACCCGCCTTTCCAGTCCGATCCTTGGCCCAGTCTCCTCATTTTCTGTCCCTGTAGGGTTCGCTCAGGATGGTGACGTCCGCCGAGACCTCTCACACCATCTGGAGCAGTAAGTCCTGCGCGGCTCTACAGTGATTCAGGTTGAGTTGAATCAATTGCTGTCCGTGGAGGACCACCGCCATTCCTTTCTGGGCAAGTTTTGGTGCCGGATAGCTGCATGGCCTCTCTTCCCACTCACTTGCTGGGGAGGCGCACTTGCTTATTCCTGCAGGCGGCTGCCTTGTGCTCTGCTTCGCCGCACCTGATGCAGCACCCGCTCCTGTCCACCGGGCTCTTGCACCTGATGGCAATGTGCCCAAGCTCCAGGCATCTAAAGCAGCGCGGGGGGCCCTCACGCTCTCGCACCCTACATCTGGTCCATCAAATATGGACCACTCCAAGCCTCTTGCGTCTTTGGCCATGGAGTTCGGTAGGCTGATCACCGCCGTTTTGGCTTCGCCGTACCCGGGGCGGACACTCCGGACCTTCACGGTTCCTTCACTGAGCTGGTACTGCTCCATGAAGGCTCGCTCTCCGTCGTGATCGCGGATCTCAAAAACGCTCACCTTTGACTCTTCAGTCAAGGCGCGATGACCCTTTCGATGCTGTCTTTTATGGCCACTGCGCTCCCTGTGCTGCCTCCGGCCACCTGCCGTTAGTGGTACGGTGCACCTTGGAAACGCAGCTTCTAAGGTCTGACAGTTGCTTGTCGCCCCTCCTTGTCACCATCGCCATGCCCTTGCTGTACGTCCCGGGAGCCTCCACTATGACAGCGCGCGACGAGCTGTCCGTGGCTTCCTAGCCACTACCTCCCATCCACTTTCCGGGTTTACTGTGGTTGCCGGTTTCCTGCCTCCCTTTTTTTGCGCCTCACCTTCGTGCGGCCGACTTCGCAGCGGCACTCCGACGCCCTCCTGCTGCGGTGCGCGCTTGGGAGTTGGACCCTGCCCCGCTGTCGGTCCTTCAGCCTCAGCCTGGTGGCTAAGTATTCTCCACGGCTCTTTTTGAGCTGCGGCCTTCTTTTTTCGCACTGTCAGCAGCAGGCGCCCTATGGCTGTCTGGTCCACCGCACCGGTGCGAGGGGCGGCTGAGGTCTGCTGCTGCAACGCCACCTGGATTTCCTTCAGCCTCGCGAAGACGTTCCTTATCGTCTAGTTAATGCTTCGGACCTTCTGCTCATTAACCTTAGACAACAGGGCGTCCAGGATCTCACCCATCTCCTCGATCTGGAGATGTGGCGCCTTGGCCTTTTTGGGTGGACGTGCTGGACCATTAGGACTTAGTTAGTCCCTCCCTCTTTTGGGGGTGGCGGTGGCCACACTGGTCTCCCCCGCGATGTCCTCCTGCGTTACCTCCGATGCGTGGGAGTGCGGGGCAGCGTACCAGGTATTACCTGGTGGGGTCCTTTTTAGTTTCCAGCCTTTTTGAAAGGCGCTTAGCTCGATGTGATCTTCACTTGTCGCTTCTCCTAGGGCGCCAGCCAAGTAGTCCGCCGATGCCTTGGTGGTTGGTGGAATGTATGTTTGGGCCTCCAGAACCCATGCCCTTGCCGCGGGGTGACCTGTGGATGGATTTCCACCTGAGTGGTTGCCACCTGGAGTAATTATGTTGTTACTCGACATTCTTTTCCACCCCGCCGGCCAGTGTGGCGCAGACGCGGAGTGGATTTTGTAGTCAAGTTATAAGCCGCCGCCCCAAAGAGGGACTGGGGCGTCCATCGGTGGCCGGGGATTTCTCCCCGACTGCTCGATGAAGGTTATACCGCCCCGCCTCGGTCGCCAGAAGTGGCCCAGGTGAAATTCTATATGTGGGGAGTCGGGTTCACTTACCGATAGTGCACGATCCCAGTGTCGAGCGCATTCCGGATTATCTGGGACGACGCCGCAGTGCTGGTCATAGCCGGGCTAGTTCCACTGCAGAAGCTGGTACGAGAGAAAGCGGACCTGAGCAGCGCGCTTTGCGGCCACCCAGCGTTGGAGGGCGTCAGCAAGGCAAAGCTACGGAAGCTGGCAGGCCAGATGAGACGCCTAGTCCAAAGGACGATGGCTGGTCCTTAACATCGAGGCCTGGATGGAAAGGAATCACAGGCAAGCACACATGTGCTGAAAGACCACGAGATGGGATCCGGGATCACAGAGGATGCGCACCAAGCATTTTCGAATGTCGGCGCTGTAAGGAATACTGGACGACGCCAGAGGCAGTAGCCTCTGTAGGGTCAGTGTGCAGCCTCTGTAGGGACGCGACAGCCCAGCAAGTTCCATTATAAGACTGACTATACTCTGATAGTTCAATCAACTCAACCCATTATAAGACTGACTATACTCTGATCGTTCAATTAACTCCGCCCTGAGCTCTCATCATCCTCACTCAACTTGAGCCTACATAGTCCTCTTTCTTTTCCACGACTTTCGGTATCTCGTCAACGGACCTCACTCTGTGACTGTCATTGCCTCTGCTGCTATACCTTGCGCATGAGGAAGTCTGAAAAGTGTACTTCCGGCGTATTTCTCTTCGACACGGCCTTTCTGACCCTTCACATGTCCCTGTGCGTTGAATTCCACATCAAACAAATCTAGAAAATATATATCTTATAGGTTTTCTTATTCCATATCTTATTTTAATTTATTCATTGATTTTTTCATTATTATTTTCTTTGTTACAAAATTAATGAGCCGCTTTTCACAAACATAAATCTACAAATGGGGTGGAATTCCATTTGTATGTTTTCTGAAAGGGGCTTACCCACTTTGCAGGCTATTTTGCAATTTTCAACAAATTTTCTGACATATTTAGACGCGTGTTCAAACCAGAATTGTTCATAAACATTGTCCACTGTTTTCTGCCATCATAAATGCATCATAGTCTCGTGTGATGTGATTTAAGACCGACCAGCTAAATGCGTTAGAAATTACTGGTAAGCAACATGTCTTGTGATTACGCTGTATCTTGCGATACAATAGTCCAGTTATAATTTCGTAAGTTTTCATTAAATCTGCCTCCATATCTTCGCTATTCAATTGGCCCATGATTTTCGTTATGCTATCATCTCGTTGCTGCTCAGCTATCAGGCAATTATTTGTTATTGCAATAATTAAATTATTTAAATTATTTAAATTATGGGAATTGGGTTTCGTGATAAAAAGTCCACATGAGTCAGTCATTTGGCTACCCTTTGTATACTCAACACTAAAATCAAATGCCTGTAAGTACGCCCACCAACAGTGCACTCTTCGGTGAACTCTGCTTTCGTTCAGGTCGCTTTTAATGAATTACAATCGGTGTGCACAACAAATTTCTAATGTGTTTCACTGCATTATAAACGGCTTAGGTTTCTGGCTCATACTAAAATATTCAACTACCCTATGTTTTTTATATATCTTATGCATCAGCATCCCGCCATAGCCATCTGCACTGGCATCTGTATGCAGTTCGATTTTGAGTTCAGGGTCGAGGATTGTCAATTGATAATCTTCTGTCGAATCTGCTCGTGCTTCTCTTTCAAAACAAATAAAGCGGCTTCATATGCTCTAAGAACCGCGGGACAAATTGTCTGCAGTACGATGCCAAACCAATGAATTGCCTTAACTTCGGCGCAGTGGTCTTACAAGGATTCAGTTTAAATTTGTAATATGTAATATAAAATCCAAATACTAGAGTGAGAAGAAAAGTCTCTATTCTCTATTCTCTATTCTCTATTCTCTATTCTCTATTCTCTATTCTCTATTCTCTATT
>VNJM01002661.1:27981-113323 GCA_008042475.1 Drosophila kanapiae
TATTCTATATTCTATATTCTATATTCTATATTCTATATTCTATATTCTATATGTCATGCTAGCTTTATTAAGAGATAAAAAGTAAGCATACCTAAATAACAGGAATACTTTTAGGTGAGATTGATCAAGTTATGGTTCCCAAAAAAGATTAAACTCTGAGATACTTACGACAAAGGATGGACTTACAACAAATTTAGGGAATCCGAAAAGTAAAACGAAAAAGTTAATAAAATCGCACAGAAATAATAATGTATACACATCAGTTGATAGACGAGCCTTATGCCTTAAAGTTACGAAAAACTTATGAAATCCTGATAAAAATCCTCCTTTCCGCCTACAAAAATGCATTATATATATGATATATTATTTAAAAGGGTACATACGCTAATCGTTCCATTGCTCTCCGGTAATATTCTGATTCAATATTTTGATAAACATATTTGTTTTCCATACCCGGGCGCAGCACATCATCCATTACTCGTTTAAATGCAATTGAACTAGAATGGCGTGCTTGGTTTTGCATTTTCTCCGCTCCAGCTTCTTCCCTTAAATGGCGTTTAAAATTATATTACTTTTATGCATTGAAGTTCAATGTCTGATTCAAGATTGTCGAGAAAAAATGGTATAATAAAATGTCTAGCGTTGAGAAAAACTACACAGGAGCATTAGATCAATACACTTAACTTTTTCTCAATTTTCCACAAATATTATATTTCTTAATGAGACAATGCTTTATTGTATATGGTTTATTTGGTTTTTATAATGTTACACCTGGACGCCTGGAAATGGAGATGCGATCTGTATTGGGTGCATTTTAGAGTATAAAGTGATACTTGAAAGTTAACGGATACGCATGGTCCAAGGCAAAAAAATTTGGTGAATGTAAAGATATATCAGTTAGGTTTCATACAATTTTCGACCACGTTAGAAGCATGAGCAAAATTAAAAGAGGTACATCAAAAATGCGAAGTTCGAAGGGTAAACTACACAACAAGTGGATGAAGCAGGGACATAGTATGTCGATATCGTGAAAATTATTGATGGTCTAGCTCAGTTTAAATAGCTGAAATTATCTTAAAAAAAAATTAACGTGAAACTTAGACAGTGTGAAAGAGCGCTATTCTCAAGATTTGAGAAGCATACAGGCCGATGCTGATTTGTTTCAGGTCGAACGAAGAGTTTACGGCAAAATATAGACACACCAGTCAATGTTGAACCTAAAAAATTTACTATATGTCGTGAAAATGAGCGAACATTGTATGTTCGTGAGCAGTGCTGTGTAGTACAGGTGAAAGTTAAACTGCAACATAGTGAAGGGTCATGTGATGCAAAATGAAAATGCACCGTGAAAGCCAATAAGATTGTAATTGTGCAACATGTACTTATCTGAAATGGTTTACAAAAGTATTGAATGCAGCTAAAATTACATATTACATAAATTTTTTGCTGCGCCTTCTATATCTAGGATATACTTTCGGGTGCTTCTCGTAACGCTCATACTCCTCGACTACTGCTGGGAAACTGGCCCTGTCTGCGATCAATTTGTATTAATTTCATCAATTTTCGACAAAATTAATCAGGATTTAAAATGCTAGAGTTTTTAGGACTTTCTGCGTCCTGCCATTTAAGAACATCAACCGGAAACCCCATTAAATCGAGTTTCCTAACAAGAAGGGAGTGATTAACGGAGTCAAATGCTTTATTGTAATCAATATAAATTACATCTGACTAAAAGTTTTGTTGGAAGCCCTTTATTATAAAAGAAGTAAGATCCAAAAGATAGCTTGTTGTTTATCTTCGACTAATAAATCCATGGGTACATGGAGAAAAGACTGATCTACAAAGATGCTGCAAATTGCAAGGGATTGATTTTTCGAAAAGTTTTGGGAGAGATGAGAGATGGTTAGGAATTCCGCTAGAGGGACAACAACTGATTCTTCCAAATAAGGGGAAAGTGGGAGGTTTCTAAGGATAAGGTAAACAATGTTAGAAAGAGATTGCACAAGGCCTCGGCACAGTACTAAATACACAACATTGGTATTCCATCGGAACCAGGGACATCAACTGGTACACCTTAAAGATTCAATTCGTTTAAACTAGGATTCAATATTAGGTTCGACTTGGGCATTTTTTAAGATAATGTGTCGTTTGAATCGAATGACGAAGAATAACAGTTTTTAGATCGGCGTTTGCCTGATCATTGTGTGCTGTCATATTTAAAAATAAAATTTAAAAAACTGTTCCAGTTCCTGCGAAAACTGTACCCTGCCACGATTTAGATAGTTTTTATAACACTGCACGTAAATAGCGAAGAGAGAGACAATAAATAGGAAGTTCCGACAACGGAGGAATGTAGGAACATGTAATATAAACGAAACCTCCTTCAACATCGTTGCATTCATCAAAAACTAATAATTCTGACTTGAGTGTGGAGTCCACCGCTATGAGGACCCCACCACCTAGGCAGATAGGCCGATCTAGCCTGTATAAAGGTTACAGAGCTGGAAAAACTTCTGAGCTTAGAATCTCCGGCTTTAACCAGGTTTCTGTGAACACAATAGCCTCTTGCATTCTGATAGGAAATAAGAGTAGAGTGTGTTAGTTTTTTGACGCTGAAAAAGATCTCGTTAGGGGAATTTATTTTAAAAGATGAAATATCCCTAGCTCTGGCATTGCCGAGGGAGTCTGCGGTTGACTTTCGGGGAGCTGTAGGGATCCGCCTGTCTGCGGTGTGACAACCGTGGTTTTTTTGCGCTTAGGAGACTCATTCAATAGCTTAAGGCCATTAAATCGAGCTTCCAGTGCTACGAGCACATCGTTCGTTTTACGAAAACTACTAAATAGCTCTATAAAACCGCTTCTGGTTTGCAGCATGAAAGACCTCACTTCCCTTTCCACATCGCGACAAGTCTCCCAGCATTAGCGCACGCAAAAGAGATGGAGAGAGAGAGAGCTGAGGGTAAGAGAGAGGCTGCGTGCAGTGAACGAGAGAGCGTGGGAGTGAGAGGCTAGCTGCTGTAGCGTAAACGCAATCAACGGCTAAACAAAAGAGCACAAAAGATGCAAACCAAAATAAACAAGGGTAGCACAACTAAATTGGATTAAATAAATACAATAAATACCCAACACAGAAAGCTGCATGCACACGCGATGGGAACGGGAACATTAATAAATTTAAAATAGATGATTTAAATAACACCACGTCGACTTAAAGCAAGGTTTACTAACAAAATCGAGAGCGCAAAAAAAACGCGACCGTTCACTTGAATGCAGCTTTCGCCATTGGGACTGTTTAAATAATGTCACACATCTCCATCGATCATGCTTTGAGAACAATCAAAGGTATAACCAAGAAAATACAGAGATAAAAAGCGATTTCGTTACAAGCAGTATTAGACCTCAGAATCCAAATTGTAATTTTATACAATTTCCCACAACCGAAATAATTATACATATTGAACCAAATGTAATTATTACATGGAACTTATTCGAAAACGCCATGACTGTCAAAATTTAAATAACAACATAAAAATAAAAAAGAACAAAATTATAAGAGTAACACAATGTAGAGTAAAAATGAAAAATATAGTTTTAAGCGAAAGTTATTTAAAACCAGCAATTGGCTTTACACCCTTGTACCTAAGACTGCACATAACTAAAATTAAAAAAAAATTTAATAACTTCATAAAATGGATATCACAAATCAATACTTCACTTAACATTATATGTATAAAGGTCATTGTGGCTGTGGCTGCGTTACACTTTATTTCAATACGTGTAAATTTGAAGTGAAGTATACCCCCTCACAATCCACCCATTGAAATCAAATTACTGTGGCACAGGCACTTTGAAATAAATAAATAAATAAAGATCTTAACTGCGCGCTGCCTTCTGCAGTCTAGCAGCTCAAAATTAAAAGCGATTTCACTTAGTCGATCTCTATCACTTATTATAAACAAATAATCAATAACCAGTAAAGTTAAGATTCATTGTTCACCCCAAAATCAGTCCTAAAGCGAATCCTACAAAATAATGAAGTGCACTCCCAGCTCTGTGTTAAATTTATTGGAGACTGCATTTGCCTTAGTCGGTACGAAGGGGGTATTATTGGACTCATTTTCCTATATACATCTATAAATTTATATGAAACCATTGGGTTTGTGCCGATTAGTTTAGTACAAACATAAAAATATTTCGACCTTTGTACACCAATACCTTCAAACGATGCACGAAAAATGCAACAAATGTTACTATGAACTAAAAAAAAGCCTGTAAGAAGTATTCTACAAATGGATTTATATATAACAAAGAATTTTGAATTAATTGCCATTTTAAAGTTTTTTTTTCTGAAATGAAAATGACCTCCTTGTATCTTATAAGATTGTATCACCAAATGCGTATCCACTTTAATTAATATAGACAACCGAGGATCAGACATAAAAAAGCAGATACTTCATTTTGTTATCTTACCTTAGGCGCTCAAGAATATCCTGAGGTTTCTCTTTGTTATAACTTCGACTTACAATACTGGCTAGAATTAAGTAAATGTAATATTTTTTTAGATCAAATTATATGAGCACTTGCCGTTTTTTTCGAGTAATAAAACTTCAGAGTTCGTCCGCTGCTTTGTCCAAATGCCTTGCTTTTTTAGCATATATCGGTGCCAAAATAGTACGACTAATAGAAGTAGATCATATATAGCATAACCATACTTCATGAAAAGTTCAAAATGTACTTTGTTTGATCTGTTCAAGAGCTGTTGATCAAGTAATATTCTCTGGTGCATTATGGACTTAAAAAATATCATAGCCAATGTATAAGTGATTAAAGAAACCCAAAAAGTTTTAGTTGGCCTTGGCAAAGTTAAAGCGCCCCAGCACAGAACTAAAAACGGCATCGGCAACGAAATCATGGAAGAATTCGCTGCTTGACTTAAAAAAACTGCCAAATAGCAAACCGTCTCTGTATTGGCAATTAGTGCATACCACATAGCAATTAACATTCGGACAAAGTCATTGTGGTCTAGAGTAGTAAAATCATCGCCATGGGAAACTAGGTTTACCATCGATTCTCTTCTATATAGACCTGTTTTACTAAAAATATATTTCAAATATAAATACGATAAAAGTTTGAAATCAACTTACTAATTTAAGGATTGATTTAAAAATTTAAACATTGCTGCAGTATTAGATAGTCCGAGGCGGTTAACTTTACTAATTTCCTGTAAAGTTTTTTTTTCAGCGGAGAGCACCTTATGTACAAACCGATAGTTTCTTGATAGTCGATTTAATCTAAATGTAAGTAAAACAATTAGTTCTGTTGTAAGTTTAATTACCGGATGGGTATTTAAGTCCTTATTATCAGAATCCGAGCTATCTTCATACAAATAATCCTTGCTTCCTTTATACTCCCGCATATTATTTGGCTTGTCTTTTAGCTAAAAATATAAAACTAATCTAAAGTTTGAATTTTTGATATCTATACCCTTGTCAACAGCTACGTGCCAATCGAGAAGGAAGCATCTCCGACCCCAAGAAGTACATATATTCTTGATTAGCATCACTAGTCAAGTTGATTTAGCCGTGTCCTTCCGTCCGTGTAAAACAAACAGAACTCAGACACTATTGAAGCTAGAGCTATAAAATTTTGACACAATATTAAAATCTCTTGCACGTATCAATTGCAAATCATGAAATTAATATCGAAGTTATTGGCCTTCAAAACTCTTTTAATATAAAGTAATATTTTATCAAATAATAAGACCGGTGCGGTCGTTTTGTGAAATATTAAGCAATACCGTTGTTTTTTTAAAACATTGCAATTACACGATATGCCTTGTAGCTAACATGGTCATGGGTTCGACTCCGACAGCGATTTGTTTGTTTTTGTTTTATTGTTATAAATTTTTTTCCAATCAAGTGCTGGTAAGGGTTAGATGTTAGTAGACGCGATAGGAAAAAAGTATAGGGAAAGAATGCGAGGAATTAAAATACTGGCATGTTGCCTTTTAGTTTAGAAAGCCTACATATCGTTATAATTTGCACATAAAACTCTAAAGGGTTCTTGCATTTCATACCGCAAAGACCACTGTATCAAGGGGATTGGTATTAAGTCATATGTTGAAATTAATAGAGTCCCTTTATTATAAAAGAAACAAGCTCCACAAGATTCGTTGTTGTCATTGTCTGCTGTCATATTTTTAAATGAGAAAAAATATAATTATATAAAAGTTTCGGGTCCTGCAAGAACTCTACCCGGTAAGCACGATAAAATTATACCGAGCCGCTAAATAACGAGATAATAACGGTATGTTTAATTTTAGAAAAGAGATTAGACTTTATGTTTTTGATGCTAGTCAACTCTTTATTAACAGTCGTTAAAAAAGGAACTAATGGCATTGTAAAATTATCTATGTCGTTAGACATGTCACTGTTCTAAAACTTTGAGCTTAAGTCGCGTAAAATCGGGCGGATAAGCGGACGTGGCCAAATCATCTCGCGTATTAATCAAGAATAATTATATCAGATATGGTGTGTGTTATTATTAATTATATAATAATTAGTGTATAATAATATTAATTATTATACACTGAAGCGAATTAAATATATTCCACATTGCTTAACTTACGGATAGACGCATCTGCCGAGCGCGGTAATCTTCCTTCTCCAAGAAATCATATTCTTCATATACATCCATATCATCATCGTCATCGAACTCTTCGAACATATAATAATCACCAGTTCGAACAGCATGCGGATGAAGGCGTAAATCTCGACGTTTGGGTTGAGGGGAACGAGTGAAGTATGTATTCTTCAGTTGAAGGGTTTTCTCTTGATTGATAGAGGTCGTCATTTGAGAATTTGGTATTTTGAAGATTGTATTTGTTTCTGTTTTATAATGAACATGAGAAAAGCTACTTGTTGAAGCTTGGAGATTGGCATTAAATTCATTTCCATCTGTGAAATGTTATTATATATATTACTTAAGCTTAACACTTATTTTCACATAAATAAGAAGGGAAGAAGAAGAAGTTAGGTCACAATACAAAACGATTAATTAGTCTTTACTGTTTTATTTGTAATTGTTTTCATTTTTCACATGCAATCAGATTATATAAGGTTGTCAAATATCTCCCTTCCGCCTTTTTGTCTTTTGGCTTGCGCTACTGCTGCGAGACTTGTCGCGATGTGGAAAGGGAAATGAGGTCTTTCATTCGTAAAACGAATTTAATGGCCTTAAGCTATTGAACGAGTGTCCTAAACGCAAAAAAACCGCGGTTGGCGCACCGAAGACAGGCGGATCCCTAGAGCTCCCCGAAAGTCAACCGCAGACTCCCTCGGCAACGCCCTCAGTCTCAGTAACGAACTCAATGACGCTGAGATCGGGGGCGAAAAAAGATTCGGTATCCGAATGTGCGCTGGAGGGGGTGCGCTCCCAGTAATTTCGGTGTTGTGTTGCCGGTGACCGGCATGTCGCTTATAGTAGTACCACTTACGAAACATATATTTGTTTCGCGGCTTTCCCCTGATCAAACATCTGACGATGTTATTGACTATTTACAAGGCAAGACAAAAGCCGAAAAATTAAAAATAATGGTGGAAAAATTCATATTTTTTATGCTAGGGATATTTCATTTTTCAAAAAAAATGCCCCTAACGAGATATTTAGCACAATATGCTCTGATAGCTTTTGGCCACAGTATGTTATTGTTACGGAGTTCGAAGCAAAGAAAGGCCAGACCAGACTATTCTGCTCTCTACGTCAAAAAACAAACACACTCTATTCTTATTTCCTATGAGAATGCAAGAGGCTATTGGATTCACAGAAACCTGGTTAAAGCCGGAGATCCTAAGCTCCGAAGTTTTTCCAGCGGTGTGCACTTAATACAGGCTGGATCGGCCTATCCGCCTAGGTGGTGGGGGTCCTCATAGCGGTGGACTCCACACTCAAGTCAGAATTATTAGTTTTTGATGAATGCAACGATGTTGAATTCCTTTGGGTAAAGCTATCTGTTAAAGGTAGTTTCGTTTATATAACATGTTCCTACATTCCTCCGTTGTCGGAATTTCCAATTTATTGGAACCATCTTTCCGCTATCCAATCGGTCTCCAATAAACTTTCGGATAGATATCATTTTATAGTTCTAGGTGATTTTAACATTCCTGGAGCTACTTGGTATGCTACCAAATCTTCAAATACTCTTTTTACTACCGCAAACATGACTTTATTAATGGCTTGTTCGACATATCGATTTCTCAAGTCAACCATGCACGAAATTATTTAGATCGCTTGGTTGATCTCTGATTTGTCTCTGACCCGGCAAGAGCCAGTTTGGTCAGGATTCCGCCACTGACACACCCCGAAGATCCTTATACTACCTTCCATACTACTATCCATACTACCTTCGATGTGACTGTGATATTGGGACTGCTTTGGAGTGTAGGTCCACTTCTTTCGCAGGGCGCACTATAGAAGGCTGAACAATTTTATATTAGATTATAATTCGTCCGATCTCTATATGTGCACTGACATGACTAACGTTATGGATATTTCTTACAATGCCATTAATTCCTTTCTTAACGACTGTGTTCCGTTATAATATCCGTCAATCTCAAACAAGCCTCCTTGGTTTAATTTTACCGTGCTAAACGCTCAGTGTTATAAAAACTATCTAACTCTTTGCAGGGTACAGTTCTAGCAGGACCCGAAACAGTTTTATAGTTTTGTCAACACAAAACGTAGGCCTATTACACATCCTTTCTCGCTATCATTTGAAAATATGGAAGCAGAAAATGATCAGGCAATCGCCGACCTTTTTGCTCAGTTTTTTCAAACTACTTATTCTCCGTCAGTCGATTCGAGCCAGACCTATTCTTACAAAATGTCCAAATCGAACCTAATATTAAGTCTTAGTTTAAACGAAAGTTCTCTTCTTTTGGATCTTCAATGTGTTAAACCAGTTTATGCGCCAGGTCCCTATGGAATACCAGGCTGTGTGTTTAGGTACTGTACAAGAGCCTTGTGCAATTCCTTTCTAAAATTGTTTTACCTTATCCTTAGAAACCTCCCACTTTCCCCTTATTTGGAAGAAATCGTTTGTTATTCTTCTTCACAAAAAAGGTAGCAAAACGGATGCCAACAATTATAGAGGAATCTCTAAATTGTCAGTCATAGCAAAACTTTTCGAAAAATCGATAACTCCCCATTTGCAGCATCTTTGTAGATCAGTCTTCTCTCCATGTCAACATGGATTTATTAGTCGAAGATCAACAACAACCAATCTTTTGGAGCTCACTTCATTTATAATAAAGCGCTTCCAACAGAACTTTCAGTCAGATTTAATTTATACTGATTTCAGTAAAGCTTTTGACTACGTTAATCACTACCTTCTTGTTAGGAAACTCGATTTAATGGGTTGATCTTCTTAAATGGATTTCAAGTTATCTGATTGGCAGGACGCAGAAACTCCTTTTTAAAAACAACATATCTAATGTTCTCCGGGTCACCTCTAGGGAGCCATTTAGGTCCCTTATTGTTTACGTTATTTATTAATGACCTGCCCAAAGTTTTGGCTAAGTCTAGAGTGCTCATGTACGCAGATGACGTTAAGCTTTGTGTGCAATATAAAAACAGCTCTTGCCTTGCTCTTCCAAACAGATCACAATAACACTCAATTATTGTGTGTTAATTTATTAAACTTAAATGGCTCTAAGTGCAAGCTAATGACATTCTCATGTGCCACTCCCATGCTTGCGACCTATATGCTAAAAGGCTGCTCTTTGGAAAGAATCACCCTGGTTGACGATTTGGGCGTCTGCCTGGATCCTAAACTGGACTTTATAGATCATATTTCGTGCATGGTGAATAAAGCTGGGGTTGTGCTTGGATTTATTAAGCGGCGTTCGAAGGAATTCTATGACCCTTATGTTACAAAAGCTTTATATACTTCATTAGTTCGTCCTATCTTAGAATATGGATCGTGAGTTTGAATCCACAATATGATGTCCATAGAAAACGCATCGAATCAGTTCAAAATAACTTTTTACTTTTCGCTCTACACAGCTTTAACAGGGATTCAGGCCGAAGGTTACTCTCTTACACAAGTTTTTGGTAATCAACCTACCATCCTTAGCCAACCGTAGAACCATGCTAGTTAGTGTTGCGCCACTGTAGATCATCGTATGATGTGCATGAACCCTTTAGAGTTTTGAGTCCTAATTATAATGATATGTACCCAATAACCTCTAACGTAGATAGCCTTCCCAAACTAAAAACTTCAATCCTAACTTACTTAGTACGTATGCAACCAAACATTCAGGCATCAGGCCAGTAGTGAATTTCCTCGCAAACTATACCTATAGTTTTTCCTATCGCGCCTACTAACACTTAACCCAAGTGCCGAAAGGGACACTTGGGTGTACTGACCGTAGTGCATCAACGTCCAAGAAAAAATTTGAAGCCCTGTTTGGTTTTAACGTCTGAACTTCACATGGGTTGTCATTCGCCGAGTTCCAGGGCCAACTAACTTTGCATATCCTTTTATTTTGCTGCCTTTTTTGACTTTGATTTAAGGTTGCCTCACTCATTATATGATACGAATCGAATTCAGAATTATAAATTAAATGTTCGGATGTTATGTGCACCATTATAATTTTATCATTATTCCTAAAAGGCAATGGAATTAGTCTAAATAATTTAGCTGGATGCCTACTAAACAAAGGAACCTTCGCATTGATGATTAATTTATTCTTCATTGTAATGAGTTCATATGCTTATATTGAGCATTCACTGTACTCAAGTACAAATTACTAATACGCTGCGACAATTTGTTGAAGTATGCATAAGAGCAGGCCAAAAGTATTGCGATCGGCCACTTATGCGCATACAGCATAAGTGCATGGTCAGCGTTCCCACGCTACCTCATAAGCTCACTGTGCATTGCCCTCCTACTAATACATATAAGATATACATAGCTCTCTGTTGCCGACTGTGCAGCACTACTATAAAACTTTGCTTTCATTAGGTCTTAAGAAATAATGAAAAAAACAGAATAAAGTGCACTGCGGAAGCGGCACATCGGCTGCTCCCCTTTAAATAAACGATAAAACTTATAAAATTTAAAACTGAAGATTAACTCTTTTCAATAGTAACTCTCTTTAAGAACTTCTGTCATGTTTTCAATTCTTACTTGCATACTTTTAAAATTGACGTTAACATCGTCGGTTGTTCTTTTTAATAAATTAGTAGTTGAATCAACAACTGACGTTTGCTTTTGAACCAATTTATCCATGTTTTTTTTATTATTTAATACATTTTTCATATTTTCTTCTATTATCCATTATACCAAATAATTTGTGATACAATGAACCCATAAAATAGAAGGGAGCACGTTTGGTTCTATCTCTCGGTTGCATCATAAATAATTTATTATTCACTTCTAGTTCCAATTAGCATTTTATCAAAAAACCAGATAGCATTGATCTTCAAATCCATGAAGATTTTCACAAATATTTCTCATTCCTTTTATCAGCTATCTACCTTTATAAATTATCTTGAAATATGCCTCCATGTTATAATAAATCACTAAATTCCAAGATGTACTCTCAATTTTTACATTCCTAGAGGATCTAAATATATTGCCGCAGTGCAATATGGCAAACAAAAGCAAGCAAAATCAATATCACAATACTACCAAATTCCGATAACCTAAGGGAAACTCTTCTTTTGTTGCTTATGGTCGGAGTTGCAGTTGCATCCTCTGCTTACTGTACACCAATTAAAGGACAGATTTTGGCACTCGGCCCAGTAAATTATGTTTCTGGGGTCTTTACTTTGACAACCCCAACTTTATCGTCTCTCCCTTTATGAATTTTCTCTACTTTGCCATTGCCCATTTGGCTGGGTGACAGTTTTCATCTTTTAAGAGAACTACCTGCCGCTTTTCTTTATTTTGACTACCTTTTTTCCATTTATATCCTCTTTCTATTTGAACCGAAAGTTTCTTTTCATCTTGCGAATCAACCTCAGCCTATCCAGGCTAGGAATCTTTTCATTATCTTCTACTTTCTCCACTATATCCAACGTATGTCGACCTATTAAGAAATGTCCGGGCGTTAGCACCTCATTATCATCGACATCTTCTCCCGTCGTATATAGCGGTCTAGAGTTTAGCACTGCTTCGATTTGGCATAATAGGGTTGACATCTCTCTCGATAAACGGCATAAGTGGTTTCGATCTCTTGTGCTTGCTCCTCCTTGACCATTCCTTGTTGGCTGTCATATTGAATTGGTTTTCGATTCTCGATATAGGTATCCTTCTAGCTACGGCATGCCTGCCGAGCTTGTTCTAGGCAGGATATCGGCTTTCTTATTGTCATTGTATCCCTGCACCGAGGTAATTTGCATGTCACTCTAAAGGCAAGGCTATTGAGGGCGTACTTGTATTTTGCCTTTAGCGGTCAATTGGTTTTCACGGCTCTAAAAGAGTCACAGCGGGCTATCCGAGTAGATCCAAACCTTGGTAACCCTGAGGTCTCGCTGTATTGAGAGTTTGGCCGCCTCCAATATGGCGAGCACCTTAGCCTGAAAAACCTAAGCCGAGTCTGGGAGAGTGAAGGAAGCTTCAGTTTCCCCTACACCGCAGGTCATCTTAGAGCCATTAATGTAGAGTGATATCGCATCTTGTTCGGTTAATTTGTTGTTTATCAGTCTTCCGTAGTTGGAAACAAGGTCCATTACCAAATCTTATCTCCGCGGTCATGTAGTCAGTTCGTTCTGTTTCTTGGATGCCATCGAGGATCCTGCCGTGCCCTATGCGGTGTTCCCAGCATTTACTTGCCTTACCGCACTCTGCGCAGCATTGTATCTAGCCAAACTACGTCGACTGCGTAAGCTACTGCGAACTCCACCCATTTAGAGTACTTTCAATTTGATCTTTATATTAACAGCCCCTGCTCTGGCGATAAAACCTCCGCCTGAGGTGTGTGTATAAAGTTTTTGTAACATAAGGGTAATCGAAAACCACCATTTGAGAAATCCAAGCACACCCGTGGCTTTATTCACCATGCACTAAATAAGATCTATAAAGTCAAGTTTAGGAACCAGGCGGACAGCAAAATCGTTGACCAGAGTGATTCTTTCCACTTTGCGTACATTAATTCGTCTATTCTCTTTCAAATTGAACGGCCGTGTTTTTTTTCTATCTCTATCCCACCGTGGAAAAATTCAAATTTTCTTATGCTAGGGATATTTAATCTTTTAAAATAACAGTCCCTAACGAGATCTTTAGCACAATATGCTCTGATAGCTTTTGGGCAAAGTATGTTGTTGTTAAGGAGTTCAAAGAAAAGAAAAAGAAAAGGCGGCCTATAGGACTACGTCTTCTTAAGCCAGACCAGACCATTCTACCCTCATTCACTTAAAAAAACTAAAAATCTCTATCCTTATTTCCTATCAGAATGCAACAGGCTTACGCAGTAAGCTCCCTAATTTGTATTCTGATAGCTTTTCGTTTGTATCCCATGTTATTGTGTTCACAGAAACCTGGTTAAAGCCGGAGATCCTTAGCTCCGAAGTTTTTCCAGCTGTGTACACTTTATCGGCATATCCGCCGAGGTGGTGGTGTCCTAGCGTCCACACTCAAGTCAGAATTATTAGTTTTTAGGAATGCAACGATGTTGAATTCCACAGTTTTTTCTCCTCATGTATTTAAACTTTGACGAGTAGAGTTAGAAATATATATAAATACATTGAATAAATTAATTATATATTAAAGCTCTCAAAAGCTACATACTTACCGCGGTGATTTTTTCGATTTGTTTCACGTATTCGTTCCATTTTCACTTTTACTCTTTCTAAAACGTTTTTCTCATACTCACGCCGATCATAAATTTGTTTATAATGCAAGTTTTCAATTATTGCAGCTCCCCTGAAAAAAATATGCAAAATTAAAGAATAATTGACATGTATACAGGAAGTTTATTTTGCCGCAATAAACGGCCTTGCCTTTCAAAATATATGTGTGTTGCGCGTCGGTTTTTTTTTTTTAAATTTGCAATTCTGTGTTTATTAAAGTTTCTCTATACTTTTCGAGTGCTTCATCCGTCACGTCTATACTACACCTATAGCTTAGCGCTCTCTGGCTCTTTCTCTCTCTATCTCTCTCATTCTCGCTCGCTCTTTCTTATCTCTCTCTCTATCTCTCTCTCTCTCTTTCTATCTCTCTCATTTTCTCTCTATCTTCTTTCTTTCTATCTTCCCTCTCTCTCACTCTCTCTGTCTCTTCTTTTTTCTCTCTCTCTATGTTAAAAAGCTGACCATGCTCAATTTACGGCACCTCTAAGATCAATTGGAATGTAAAAATATGCGTCACGCTCATATACATATAAACATGAAAAATTACAGGAGGACCCAAGAAGGGCCTAGAATAAATAACACCAACTATAGCCTAGGTAAAATCTACATGAAAGCGCTATAAAAATGACTATGAACTCGTCAGTTAGTTGTATTCATTTGTTGCCAGTATAACGGAGCGATACTTAGAACATTGTACACTGCTCCCAGCATGTAACCACTCTCCCGCTCTACTTAACTTAATTTGCTCTCCTATGTGCGTTGACACCCAAAAAAAAAAAAAGGCAACGCCCACGGACAATACGTAACTTTCACAATTTTATATGTTATACATATGTATACATTTAGGCTGTTTCAGTTAATAAGCCATATTCATTGTAATAGAAATTGTAAGGAATATGAAACTTAAGGAATCCTCGGCCGGCCAATTTTAAGAAGCGCTGCATATGATAGAGCGAGAGCTGAAATACTTCGAAAGTCAAAAAGGTTTTCCTAACTGGAAAACCGTAGGTCGTGATTGATAAAATGCTGGTCGGCGATGTTGATGCGGAATCTCCGCGAGGAACAGAAGGTTTTTCTTAGTAATTTTTTCTACGAATTGTTTATTTTTTATATAAAAACACATAAAATTTAATTTTTTTTTTATGATTATTTTGATTTGATTTTATTTTCTAATACGATTTAATTTCCGTCCCTTAATATTTATTTTATAAAACTGATTTTTTTATTTAAGTTATTATTATGTTGCGTTTCGTATATGTTTTTTATTTGTATTCATACTCTATCTTGCTTTTGGACATGGTTTTTTCTTATCCTGGATGGAGCAACTCATTTGATACATCATGCTCCTAGCACTCGCTATTATTATTTTTGTTGACCCTGGTGCTCCAATCCTCCGCTCTAGCGGAGCTCTCTTCCCACGGATTGTATTCCTAACCATAGAACCATATATATTTCCTTTCAAAGGAAACGGACACAACAATTTGTCAGCGGCAAGCCCCTGACCTCTTTTTCGGAGCTAAGGTTCTCTGGCTATACGGCCAGGTCTGTTTACCTGATCAGCTTATTAGATCAGGTCTGATTAACTGAACAGGCTATCAGATCATATATGTTTACGATTGATTAAATATTTCTCAAGCCTGAAAAAAAGTCATTGCATGAATAAAAATACTTTATCTCAATTAACCATAACACGAAATTCTCGAGGATGATTACAATGATTACAAGTCATTGAATTAGATGATAGTATTGATGAGCCATTGCCATAGCCATTGATACCAAAACAACCCCCTTTTTATACGTCCACCAACCAAATGACTAATCTATATGCTGAATGGTTAGTGATACGACATATGAGCTTCACAAAAATTAATCTGGTCAATTAATGCTGAGAAATAACCAAATAAATGTATGAAATAGTAAAATTTTATTTAATGATGACCAAAAATATCCTCTTACTAGTGGATAATATTCTTTAGAATTCCACTGTATACCAGTATTTCCAGATCATTTGAATTTTAAGTTACCATAAACTGATTATCTATATCGATACACAAGAGAGCCTAACAACACATAAATTACACACAACCAATTCCACCCAAAAATCATTTTCCCCAACATTCTAAAAGGATTTTAAATTTTCAAGCATCACAAAATATTAAAGGAAATACATACCCTCAACAACAAAAACCCTCCAAATCAAATAATACTAACTTCCCAGTTATTTAACGACTAACAATTTCAAATTTATTACGAACAACAATATTATGACTACAATTCATACCACGGGTTAATTAATGAAGGGCAACAGCAGGTACAACCTAAAAATGAACAATATCAAAATAAATCTAAATAATAATAAAATAAAATCGATCATTTTTATTCAACAACCAATACAACAACACCATTACATAAAAACAGCATAAAAATAAAAAAAAACTTTAATAAAAATAAAGTAGGGCAGTCAACAATTTTTGTTAACTCCTTTAACACTATTCAATATGATGAAATAACGTTCGAAAATGCTAAACTTCTAATTGTAATCATTTTATTCATAGATACATTACCATTTATATCGAGAGTGATGTAGGTTTTGAAATTATTCAAAAAGAGATTAATACCACCATAATAAATGAATGCAACATAGAAGTTACTCAACATAGTGCAGCAAAAGACAATAGCAGCCTAATTCATTTAACAGAAAAACCAAAAACCTACTTTAAAAAACAAGTAATTTTCACTAAATCCGATAAAAATATAGTATGGCATTAACAATTTTCGGTAACTCCATTACCACAATTCAATATGATGTAATGACAATAGATAAAGCCCAACAAATTCTACTATATTACTATTACTATAATACTATTATATTGAGAGTGATGTCGATTTTGGAATTATTCAAAGAGAATACACAGAAATAATGAATACCACCTACACTTAAGTAATTCGCAGTCTCTACCTAGGTAGACCCAAATTATCTAAAAAAATTACCCAAAAAACCCAAATTACTAAAGGCAGAAATGGATAGAGCTTTCACCAGCTTGACTCTAATGCGGTGGCATGAAGCAAAAGGAAATACAGAAAAAACCGGTACAGCTGACGTCGAAGGACTACATAAGACAAATTAAAAATTCATATTATCATGATGGAGAATTAAAATTAAGTAAGATAGAAACAATCGTTTTCACATACAACAATAAACATCCATAAGCGACAGGAATTTAATATTGACACTAGATTCAAAAAAGGTCATATTCAAAGAGGAAATTAGAAAACCCATTTAATGCAAGTGCAAATGTAGAAAAAAATAGACTAAGACCATTACAAAATTACTAATCGAAACAGGGAAGCTCAGTACAAAACACAATTTGAGAAGGAAAAGATAACTTATGCAGTTAAACTTCCACAGGAACCTTGTAAACAATGATGTTGTTTCTATTCTTCACCACGAGTCACACTTAACAAATTCAAATAACTAGCACAGATTTCGGCCTAGGCTTTATCAATCCAATTCAAATTCAAAAATTTTAAGTTTTCAATAAACTACTGAAGAATTAAAGGGCATAACTCTTTATCAGTAAAATGGGCAGAAGCATGGACTATTTGACATAATAGGTACATAAATCTTTTAAATTTCTTTTTGGTGAAAATTATAGGGTAAAAATTAACGATTGAACGAAAATTCAGTTCAACTTCATAAATTAAATTATGTAGTAAACTTTGTGAATGAAGGAATGCAGAAACTTACTAACTACGAAAACAACCGAAATAGTACTGACACACTTGTTTATGAACTCATGCAATTTATAGAGTATATAGAAATACATACATAAACATAGAAATGGGCATGCAACTTTCACGTCTTAGACTTTTTAACCGGAAATTACTCAATTACGGCAAACTAGAAAACATTAACAACCAAAGTATGCTTTTAATCAAAACATCACCTTGGATTGACTTCAAATTAACAAACTACTCCTTATTTTAGATATCTCTATTAAAATGAGAATAAAATGTATAATCAAGACAATAAAGAAGTTAATAATGAATGGATATATATTACATTATATATAATGTAATGTAATTATATATAAGTAATGTAAATAATATTTATTCTTATTATTTGCTTGTATTTTCTAAATTTCTTACTTTAAATCCACTTACATTTTTATATAAAAAATTAAGGAAACAAGTTAAAGACAATCAAGAACCACACAATATTAATACAAAAATTATTGAGTACAAGCAAAGTGGAGGATTAAATAAACGAATTTGATAGAATTCTCAACCATTACCAGCAGTGGCTTCTAGCAGCCAATCATTCAATGTTAGCGATCTAATAAAATAATAAATAAAATAAAATAATAAATAATTGAATCCTTTAAAGGATGAGATTGTGAGTATAGAGCTTCAAGTAAGTAACAATGTAAAAAAGGTTGAAGAATTTCAGGTAGAAGTTGTTAATCCCTATGTGAAATGTGAAACCTCTTATGTAATCATCAAATCAGTCAGAGAATATAAAGGTGAGGAAGACAAGTATGTAAGTTGAAGGGAGTTATTGAGCAATATGCCAGAGGTAGCGAAAGAAAACAGCAAATTATGCTAACTCATAATGAAACAGTTTTAAATGTTGACGCCATAATGGCAAGATTGGACTTTGTTTTTAGCGACAAACGTCCCATTCATATAATTGAACAAGACTAAGGAGTGCTAACTCAAGCGAAGCTATCCATAATTGAATATTATGGAGTAGTTAATAAAAAACTAACTCTCTTAATAAATAAAACTATTATGACTTATGGCAGAAATAAACACAGAACAACAGAACTAAGAGTGATTATAACTGGCCTCATCGGCCAAATTTCAGAGGTAATATTTTTAATGAATCCACCAGACTAACCTTACGCTATTACAATAGTAAAAGAAAATGGGTAAAAATTAAAGGAAAAATAGTTTTCATTGCAGAAAATTCTATTAAATAATTATGTCATACAGTTTGTGAATAGAGCACATTAAAATGGACATGTAACTTGCACGTCTTGTACTTTATAACCCAAATTTACTCAATTACGACAAACTAGAAAACATTAACAGTCAAAATATACTTTTATTAAAAACATCAACTAGGATTGGCCCCAATTATAACAAATTGTTACATATTACATATATCATATCATTGACCTGAAAATCATTGACACAATTAAAATAATACCCTATCCCGACCATAATGGGTATAAGTTAGACTATTCAGATCAACAATGATATTTTAAAAAATGAGAATACATTTTATAATCAAGACAATAAAGAAGTTAATAATAAATGTATCAAAAATATAATTAAAATTATTAAAATTATTAAAAATTATAATAATACATATGTATGAAATGTAAAGTTATGATTGGAAATCTTATTTTAGACGAACAAGTCTGGAATTCGATTTAATTATTCATTAAACCATTCATTAAAATTATTCATTCACCAATTAATGTAACTAAGAAAAAATGTATTATTATTGAATTTTTTTACTTGTGTTTTTAATTTTTAAAATAAATAGAAGTGGGGGCTCTCCATTCCAGACATTCCATTCTACATTTTTGCTGAACGTATGCGCTCTGAGTTGTTGTTGCAGCTCAGCCCGCGTTTTTATGTTTGTAGTGAACGCGACACGCTGCAGTCTGGGATCAATTTGTGATGCATGAGCCAAGACTAGGGATATGGCGATCTCCTCATGGTTTATTGATTTCTACTTGGTCAATAATAATGTAATTAATCGACTGGAATACACCGAGAGGCATTCATTTGCATTCGGACGTCCCTTGAGCATATTGAGCAACACTGCCGCCGGCGTCTCGTTGCTTTCGTAGCGCTTCATAAACAATTCTCGGAATTGCGACCAGCTCATTCCAGGTAAACAAATTTGCGACAGCCACTGCGATGCACTACCGAGCAGCGACTTGCGACTTGATGACGCTCACCAAGGATGCACCTTCTTGCGGATGTTCACTTAGAATCATATTTGCCGTTTCACAACGCGCAGCGAGTCGCAATGATCCTTTCACGTCCGTTCACTCCTGAGGGTTGGTTTCCCTCTCCTCTTACTCTTCCTCTTCCCATTGCGCCACACTCAGCCGGGCTTTTGCTCTCCTTCACTACCGGGCTCATGCATTAATGCAATCCTCATGGAAATCTTATTCACTGATTTTTGAGTATGATGAGAGTTTTCTAGCTCATTCATTTGGCTGCGCCAAACACTGACTGTGTTTCTATAGTAAACATATAACCCTCAATTTCATTCACATTGATCATTCATTATAATCTTTAATAATCCATCTTCAAAAAAATTTGCTTTTATGATCTTTGTTATCTAATCTTTGTTATCTAATATGTTGTTATTGTTATTTTACTAATTTCATGCTCTCTAGACCTAAACATTTACATGCTATTATTATTTTACTATATAAAAATAAGTCGGGTTTTTCTTCCTGACGATATAACTCCAGAACGCACGAACCGAATTCCACGGTTTTGCATACGTGGAAAATGTCTCGGGCTCCGCAAGGTTTATAGCAAAAAAATGCAGGACATTTTTTTAAGAAAATCAGGAAAATCATTTTTCAAATACATCGTCATCTCTGATACATAGCCTGTACTACAAACAAATATTTTAATTATATGGCGCATGGTAATACATAGTTTGACAGCTACTCATTTTCACTGTGAAATTGTGAAAAAAGTAAAAAAAATAAGATTTTCGTTTCATAACATTTCAACTGGAAACCATAAAATCAATCACGTGTATTGTGAAAATTTGTATTCAATTTCAACAGCAGGCATTTGTCTTTAAGGTAGTAACTGCTTAAATTATGTGGATCGTGCATTTGAGGTTAAATTCAATAAATTATGTGCTTTCGCATGACTTCCTTTGGAGCTAATATCATTCGAGAAGGCGGATTCATTCCGACTTCCAAGGTAAAAGATACAACACACAACCAATAACTCACACCAACACCATGAATTACAATACAAAACAACTACATATGTATACACCACACACTACACCATAACAAGATCAGGAGCTACACAGTATTATTCAATTTCTGCAAATATATTTTTTATTTCGTCAGCTGAATGTGCGGTGCAATATACTGGGAACACTACAGTTAAAGAGACGAAATATTGAACAGTTGCAAGCATTTTTCACGCTAATAATGGCACGGTTAATATATTCAAAACAGCATTGGAACGAATGCCATCGGATACGCACAAATTTGTCATAATAGCGGATTGTACCCCAACAGGTTAACATGTGCGAAGATTCAATACACCCACCGTCAATGATGTTGCTGCAATTATTGTTGGCGATCCAACTATATCGCGAGTCATTGTCGTTCAGTGAAGAAGCAACGTCATGCATCGTGTAAACGAGACACATCGTTTGTACTATGCGTTACAATATCCAATAATTTATTGGCAAGGGCAAAACGGATACGACATCACGTTGAAGATGGTCGATCCAATTACAGGTATAATATACACATTGCTATAATTGGTTTCCATTAACAATTCATTTAATTTTGCATTTTCAGGAGTATCAACGAATAAAAATATAAGCACTTATCGTATAATAATGATTCGTGCACATGAGGAGAATGTCATTCTGAAGTGTCGGCAATTCCAGCAATTCGCTGTCGACATATATGTATGTCAAAGTGGAGACCGAACGTTTGGCGTTCATCCGATTCAATCAGGCAAAGCTACGATCTGAGGACTATATACACTTGCGTGATGCTATTCATTCAGATGGTGAAAGTCAGAATATTGGATTTCTGATGATTCTCCCATCAACTTATATCTGAAGCCCACGCCACATGCACGAATTCGCTCAAGACGCTATGACGTACGGTCTAAATTATGGAACTCCGGATTTATTACAATACAATTCAAAGTGGACGGAAATTGAACGTGAGTTCGAATCGGGTCAAAAACCGGAAGATCGCCATGACAAAATCGCCAGAGTATTTCAGCAAAAACTGCTTACTAAGTATCGAGAGCTGCAATACAACGTTGATACATTGCTGGAATTCGTTCGAAATAATGTGCCGTTGCTAAATGAATTAATAATAAAAGCGGTGGACAATAATACCTGGACGCACTTAATTTAAACACAATTGATAATCCAATATGCAATATTTCCCGATCCAGTGCAATGGGAAAATTGTTGATGCAATGCAAGCTCATTGTTTGGGATGAGTGCACAATGGCACATAAGAAATCACTTGAAGCACTTAACTTCACACTTAAGGATCTTCGGCTAAATAACAACCTCTTTGGCGGCTTGATGATATTGTTGGCAGGCGATTTCAGGCAGACGTTGCCAATAATTCCCCGCGGAACACCTGCAGATAAATTAAATGCTTGCCTGAAGGCATCACCTTTATGGAATAACGTAAAAACACTAACCACTAATATGAGAGTTCAACTTCAAAATGATCAAAGTGCTGCTCAATTTTCCAAACAATTGTTAGCTGTTGGATATGGAAAAGTCCCAGTCGATGCGACATCTGGATTAATTACTCTTACGAACGACTTTTGCTGATTTGTAGATTCTCAATTAGCTCTTATTGAAAATGTTTTCCCAAAAATTTGTGAGAATTATCAGAATTACGCTTGGTTAAGTCAACGAGCAATTCTAGCCGCAAAGAATAATAATGTACACGCACTGAATTTCACCATCCAATCAAAAATTGGAAAATTCAACATCTTTGGCGGCTTGCCAGTAATTCCCCGTGGAACGCCTGCAGATGAATTTAATGCTTGCGTGAAGGCATCACCTTTATGGAATAACGTAAAAACATTATCGCTAACCAATAATATGAGAGTTAAACTTCAAAATGATCAAAGTGCTGCACAATTTTCCAAACATTTGTTAGCTTTTGGAAATGGAAAAGTCCCAGTTGATGTGATTGAAAATGTTTTCCCAAACATTAGTGCTTGGTTAAGTCAACGAACCATTCTAGCCGCAAAGAATAATAATGTACACGCACTGAATTTCACCATCCAATCAAAAATTGCTGGCGATTTGTTGACATACAAATCAGTTGATTCGATAACAAATCCCGATGATGTAGTAAATTATCCAACGGAGTTTTGGAACTCTCTGGATTTACTAGGATTTCCACCACATAATTTGCAACTCAAAGTTACAGTTATTATGATATTGCGTAATTTGAATCCACCACGACTATGCATCGGTACTCGACTTTCGGTAAATAGACTTATGCCAAATTTGATTGAGGCAACCATTATTAACGGAAAGTACGCAGGTGAAAATGTATGTATTCCTCGAATACTGATCTTCCGTTTGACTTCAAACGATTGCAATTTCCAGTTTTCATTGCGTTCGCAATGTTTTTCACATGGGCAGTTATACGTGATGTGATTTACCAAAGAGCAGATCAATGAAATATATATATATATATATATATATATATATATATCCATATATATATATATATATATGGATTTTATATTCTGTATCTTCTTCAAATATCAGCACATGTGTCTGTAAATACCGCCGCCACTCGGACCTAACATAACAAGGTACCTCAACAATTGTAACCTGACCTCCTGCGAGCGGTCGCATGTATGTTTAAAGATGAGTGCGATCGGGGTAGCAGAGATCTCCCCTATCGCTCTTAGAATGTTTACCACGATCGAGCATGTGCCGAACCGTGGGTCTAAAAATAAGGAATACTTGTAAATCTAGGAATTTAGGAAATAAATTAAAATTTTAAATTTATAAATTTGAAATAGCAACTTAACGATATTAGACGCTTGTTTCATTGCCAACCTCTCTAACACTAAGGTTTTTGTATTACAAATTTTAACTTCTGTAAACAATTTTTTTCTATTGTTTTTAATAAAAGAAAAGATTTTTTTTGCCAATATTTTTACCGATACTGTTAGACACTGAAAATTTTTATCTTTCGTCTTCTAAAACAAGTCGTTTTGGGCTTCCGAGAATTCCCTTTATCAGTGGTACATATACACGACCACGTTGCTCACCCAGTCAAGCGCTGTAGGCCCGAGGGCTTGTGGTGTGTTGGGAGTTCGACCTCTTCGCCTTAAAGCAACGACAAGGCAACCTAAGACCCAGAGTTACCCGGTCCTGGGAAGGCTACGTTTAACACAGCTGCCTGCATTTGCCCCTCAGCTGTGTCGCGTAACACGCCTTACTTGAGTGGGGTCATTTTTAAGACTTTCCCTGTCCGCCCGACTATTATTCGTCAACATCCTCGATCAATCTGACCAAGGACCTGCTGCCAGCCACCTTCACTTGGACAGTAAAGTCGAACTAACAATGGTGCAGACAGTTACAGCTGCTTACCTGTTTGTTGGTCACCTGTTGGTTCCCCTAAATACCCGATTGGCCTACGTCCAAAAACCGATAACGCTAAGATTAAGCAGTCCCAGACAACCAAATGGTATTTTGCCCCGGAGCATTACCAACCAGTCGAGTGGTTTAGCCGCTTCTACTAAATTGCTCTAGACTCTTCCTGACTTATGCAATTATCCTACCTCCATTACGCTCCCCCACAAAAGATATCTCCCCGAGCCGGACTAAGGAGTCACTAAGAGCACAGGTTACAAATATCTCAGCCTCAAACTGGTTGGATACAACTCGAGGTTTAACATGAAAAACAATATATTTTTTTTTTTGTTAAAGTAAATAAACAAAAATGTTTTAATGATATTTTCCTAGTATATCAGAATGATATCTAATGTAAACGGGGTGTATATTTGATTTTTTATATTTATATTTTTATTTTATATTTTTATTTTTCTTTTGTAAACTCTTAACACCAACAATTTATTTCAAAAAAATAAAACAAAGAATTTATTTACTTACCTTGAAGCAAGAATAGTATTGGCTTGAGTGTCCTTTATAACATGACAGAAAAAATATGAGCGGAAAATTCTATATTGGAAAATTATAAAAAAAAAAATAATAGCATGCCACACAAGGGTGTTCTTAAATATCATATTACTTGGTCCATAATAATATTCGTCATATTTATTATTGGTATCTTGGTGCATTACTGTAAAAAGGGCATGTAACATAGATTGTTTATTAATTATTATGGATTTTTCCAGCACAATAATAGAAACTTTTACGATTATATTAAAAATATTAAAAGCTATAAGACAGTTCCAACGGCAGATGATATAGTGAATGTTTTGCAAATAAACCTCAGAGCCCTGAAGTAAAAAGATCAACGCAAATATTATATAGCTCAATGAAAGAATATCCATGCTGCAAACTCCTCCCATAAATACTATAGCAAGAGTAATCCAAAAAAAACTACAAAATATTGCTGTTTTAAAAACATCCGCATAGTTACGAACATATGAACAAAAATCATGAGTTGGATTTTCGAAATAAACGTGTCCAAGCTTTGCTATATTAAAAACAACATTTATGTTATCACCACCTGGGTAAGAAAAATCTTTAATATGCCACATTTCTGCCTTAAAAGCCTTCCGCTGTCGTGAAATAAGCAAAAGAATGATAAAATCAAGCATAAGATTTGATTTATACATATATTTTTTTGAATCATTTAACATACTCCAAATAGTTTTATTAGTTATCATGTGTGATGATTTATTTTCTGGCGCTGTGACAATATTTTTTATTAATAATAAATGAATACATTATACTCATACATACCATCACATAGATTTGGTGGGAAATTTAGGATGTACAAATATTGAGCAAGAATTGACAAGACAAAATATAGTTGAAAAATTTCCCAAATTCGTGCACACTGTACTCGATTAAGACATAAAATTAAAACAATCCATATTAAATATGTCAACGCAAGAAGATCTCGTCTATGAACAATAGTTGACACAAGTCCAACGAGCGTTATTTCAAGTCCAAATTTGAAATACCCATAATTAAGCATATATTTCAAAAGACCCGAAAAATCTCGTTCCGCATCTTGTCTTGTAATACCTGGAAACAAAACTTTTTTGTCTTTTTGGTTATACATTGAACAACGTATTAAATGATCTCGAAGCTTAACAACAGCATGCAATGATGTGATAATCATGTACACAATATATGGAGATATATAGCGCAAGTGAACACCGAAAATTTGTTCCGTTTTTTGCAAACCAATCCACTCCGCAAAATTAATAGAATCGTTACTCTACAAAGAAGATCGGTTTATTACGTGTTTTTTATAAATTTATAACAATTATTTTACACATTTATAGTCGTAGTTGCGTTCATCAAAATATTTAATTTGGTAAATCATTTTCATCAGCACCAAAACAGATACCCAAAATGTTACTGCCCTAAAAATAATTCGTCTCATAAATCGGTTAACGCATACACTTAGTAATGACATAAGCACTAAAAAAATATTTAAAAAACAGACTTCCGAAATCGAACAATAGAAAGACGCCAGTATAACAGCTTTTATCATGTGCATTTCTAAAAATCCCCATGCCATGAGTTTTCCAGGCCGAAACAACCGACGACATAATCTACCTAGTTTTTGGTACCCAGCTGTAAAAAATATTTTCCATGACTGCTTATATACATCAAATGCTTTCTGTTGAGTGTCACTCCTTTCCGGAAATACCAAATAGGAATCACGGGGTCTTCGTTCACTGGGTTTTGGTCGTCTTACAGAGTCCATAAAACGTCGATGAAAGTAGTGTAGTTGAACCACAGTGAAAATTACTGTGAGCGTAGGAATAAGGAGATGTAGAAAGAGGTCCTTCGTTTGGTATCGCCGCAAGCCAATGTCATTTTGCCTAATTTACAAAAATTAAAAATAATATAAATACAAGAGTTTTTTAACATCTCATGGTTCATATTATTACAAATATGTGTATTCATTTAGTTTAATTCAGATTCCAATCAGCCATAAGGTTTTACATATTTTTCTAAACTTACGATTTTTTGTCAGAAAGTAGCCTCAACGAAAGTAGCCTCAATTTATTTCGTTCTTAGTAGAAGAATAATTTTTAAGATTTAATATACTAAATATTATACATTCTAAAAAAATGTTTCTAAAATCTTATTTTATGCCCCAAACAGTTCAAAAGAAAAGATAAAGATTGAAACAAGTGTTTCAGATGGGTAGCGAGTGTGTGCGCAAGGTAACTATTATATTATACTCAGTGCCAGTCTGTAAAACCTATATACCAATAAAAGTTTATCGCTTTAAGAAGAGGTTGTGCTTATTTGGACTTTTGTAAAAATATTTTGATCTGGAGGTGAAAGTGAAAAACAATGGTTTTTACCCTATGGATGAACGGCTATTACAGCTTAGAGCCATTCGTGATTGTATGGAACACTCAGATCAGAAGGAAGCTTCTCTCACCCTAGGTTAGGTAAGGTTATGACGGCTTCCTGCTTGTTATTATGTTAAGAAGTATTTACGCATTTCTTAACATAATAACTTAGGTTAGGTTAAGTTAGGTTATGACAGTGGCCAGGCGTATTCTTGCACATTTAAACCTATTTAGGTCCATTAGGTCCAAATGTAAGTACCCCTTAGTACAGAGGTGCTCCACCGTTTCCTCCTTCTCTTCGTCCCTGCAGTTCTGCAATAATTATTATATGACATTCTGCTGGAATGGGCGCCTATTAGTCAGAGTCCCGCCAGGGCGCGTATAACTGTGCAGCAGTCCCACCTCCTGTCAATCCTGATCTCGTGAAAAAAAATGCGACAGTCTACTAAGCTCTGCGAGTTTGTGTGTGTCAAGATGATAGATTTTATAGACAGCTATAACTGTTCAGACAATTAACCGACTTCTTTATTGCTTATATTTATCTTCTTGTATTTAATTGAGCAGAGCAAACATCTCGACAACCTTCTATTTTAGGGTAGAAGTTGATAGTGTAAGTGACCCTATCCAAAGGCGAATGGAATTCGGCGAGTGCATTTACGACGTGTATTTAATTCTCTCGTGCTCCAGAAGACAATCGTTGAAAAAAAACCCGATACAAAACAAAAATAAACGGCGAAAAGTTGCTTATTGCGATGAAAAGTCACAAGCTACAACCATTTTGTGTTTCTTTATTAATTAGTACTTTTAATACTAAAATACAAATAAAAGTAAAAAAACAATCAAATAAGGTGATGAACCCAAACGAAGTTCGGGCTGAGCGCCAAACGTAACCAAGACGAGCGTCGGCTGTCGCTGCAAAAGAGCAATGCATACTTCTCTTTCGTATCGACAGACGTAGTCGAAGCAGCAACAACAAAAGCTTCTGCTCTACCACGATCGTTAACCCCGTCACCGTCCAACGAACTCAAAACGAAAGGGCGCGCTCTCTCTCTCCGGCAATGTCAGCGACGGTGCAAAGCGGGGTAAGCGATAATTGCGCTTCCCCTCTTCCCTGCTCTTCCTGCTATGTCGGTGGATTTACCAGCTGTAACTAGCGCAGCACCGACTAACGCCCCACTTAAAAAGATAGGTTAGACCATACAGACTGGCATGGATCGCTCCGTAAACATTAAACGAAAACTAAGTCCACAAGACACGAAAATGGGAAACGTCGCAAAAATCAATCGGGCCTCCTCAAGCCAAGGAACTGTGCAAAACTCTAACACAGCAAACAGATTTGAAATTTTAGCTTACACATCTAGAGAAACCCCTTCTTCAGTCATTGATAACGACAAAAAGAAAAGAAAAGAAAAGAAAGAAAAGATAACGAAGACCCCTCCGCTTTATATTCGTGAGAAAAACTCCAACAAACTTGTTAACACAATAATCGAGCTGATTGGCAAAGATCCCCTTGACTAAAGGAGACATACATGAAACAAAGGTCCAAGTCAAAAGCGAAGAAAGCTGTAGGAAGTTGACGGAACTCCTTGACGCCAAGAAAAAGAACTACTATACCTAACAGCTAAAAAGTAGTAAAGGTCATCAAGTTGTCATAAAAGGAATCGAACCGGATGTAAGCACTGCTGAAGTCGAGCAGGCACTAAAAGATAAAGGTTTTAGCGTAAAAACCGTTACAAATATACGGAACCGAAACAAACAACCGCAGCCTCTTTTTAAAGTGGAACTTGTACCTGACTCTAAGGCGCTCAAGAAAAACGAAGTTCATCCTATCTACAAACTCAAGTTTCTATTGCATCGCAGAATCACGGTTGAAGAGCCGCATAAACGTAATGGCCCAGTCCAGTGCGCAAATTGCCAGGAATACGGACACACAAAATCTTACTGCACACTGCGTTCCATATGTGTAGCTTGCGGAGGGCTGCATACCTCTGCTATGTGTGAACAAAAAAAACAAGCCAAATAGCAAAAAATGCAGTAACTGCGGAGAAGACCACACAGTCGGATTAACCAAAGAGTGTCAACAGCACGATCTCACCACACACCATTGATACCCTCCAAATCCACACCAGGAGTCTTCTTTTCGTCAGCAGCCCGATCTTCACTCGGCAGTTCCACTATACTAAAAATGTCAGAAATCGGATCACGCGAGCCCTGCCTACAATGTCCAAACACCACCTACAGTCAGCTACCAACCTGCAGAGCAGGCAGAAAATAAATTGGATTCGATGACTCAGGCTGCAACAAAGTATGGATGAATTCATGTCTTTTATGCGAACCACCATGCAAAATATGTTTGCAAATCAAAATATTTTCATTCAGATGCTCCAAAGCACCTTATCAAAATAATCAATGGCTCCCCTGCGCATTGCACTGTGGAATGCCAACGGCGTTTCACGGCACAAACTTGAGCTAGCACAATTTATGAACGACAATGAAATCGACGTAGTGCTATTTGCAGAAACCCACCTTACCAACAAATACAATTTCCAAATCCGAGGATTTATGTTTTATAATATTAATCATCCTGATGGAAAGGCCCATGGAGGCACTGGAATCCACAATCTAGGTCTAGCAGCGGTATACTGTCCTCGATTCACGATATCCGAAGCCCAATTTATCGACTATTTCAACTCTTTACGCAACTACTTAATAGCAGCAGGAGACTATAACCCCCAAGCATACGCACTGGGGATCTCGCCTCGTGACGCCGAAAGGTAGACAACTGTATGACGCAATTATAAAACCTAGCAATAAACTTGACTGCGTTTCCCCTGGTTCACCTACACACTGGCTAAGTGACCCCAGAAAACTGCCAGATTTGATTGACTTCGCAGTTACAAAAAACATCCCACGAAATCTGACTAGCGCCAGCCCTCTCTCGGATCTATCATAAGACCATTTGCCTGTACTCTTTAGCTTAAACCAACAGCCAGTTAGTTATGAGTATCCCGTCATGCTAACCTCTAACACCACAAACTGGCTGAAATTAAAAAAATACGTAAGTTCGCCCATTGAACTTACACCACAGCGAACCTGCGAAGATGACATCAACTGAACCGTAAGCATGCTAGAGTCAGTTTTGGGTTCAGCGGCTCGAATCGCAACACCATGAAGGCAAAACATAACACATAACACAAAGCACAAGAATGCAGCAATAGAGCAGCTAGTCCTGGCAAAGCGTCGTTCCCGGCGCGAATGGCAATTACATCGATCGCCATCTGCAAAGCAACAGTTAAAAGAAGCTTTCCGTCGACTCACCAATGCACTCCGACAAGAAGAAGACAGATCCCAACAGCGCTACATAGAGCAACTTCCCCATCCAGTTCAAAATTCCCACTATGGAAAGCCCACTCAACACTGAGCCCTCCAACAATAACGGTTACGCCACCCTACAGGTTGCTGGGCCCGAAGCGACAGAGACAGCCGACACTTCGCTGCCCACCTTCAAAATGTGTTCCAGCCAAATCCAGCAACAACAGTGAGTAATATAAGGTCGCAAACAGAAGACGACTTTCACATTGCCGATCCAATTGTATTTCCTCCATGCGAAGTTATAAAAATTATAAAAGAGCAGCTACAACCGAGAAAATCTGCAAGCTGCTATTTAATAACTCCTAAAATGCTCATTGAACTCCCTCTATGCGCTATTGATACCATATGCCAGCTGTTCAACGCGATGACAAGACTTGCCTGCTTCCCAAAGAGATGGAAAAAGTCAATCATCATAATGATACCAAAACTTGGAAAAGACCACACGCTCACCCCCTCATACAGACCAATAAGTTTACTTTCGTGTCTATCAAAACTCTTCGGAAACTGCCTCCTAACCCGAATCATACCATACCTCAGAAGACACAATAGTATCCCAGCACATCAATTCGGATTTCGCGAAAAACATGGAACTATCGAACAGGTGAACCGCATAACATCAGAAATCCGAAGTGCATTCGAAAATAGGGAATACTGCATTGCGGTATTTCTGGACGTCTCTCAAGCATTCGACAGAGTATGGCTTGACGTTCTAATGCATAAAATCAAAACAATTCTCCCTAATAACACGCATAAACTCTGGAAGTCTATGTAACAGGATATTTAACAGGATATTTATAACAGGATATTTGCTCTGAGGTGCAATACTTCCATGTCAGCTGAACATAACATCGAAGCTGGTGTTCCTCAAGGCAGCGTTCTCGGGCCAACTCTATACCTACTCTACACTTATGATATCCCTACGAGCAGCCAACTGACTATGTCTATGTTTGCCGACGACACCGCGATCCTCAGACGATCTAAATGTCACAACAAGCTTCAGCGCAACTTGCGACCCACCTAGATGCAGTAGAGAAATGACTCTCAGACTGGCGTATAAAAGTAAACGAACAAAAATGTAAACACGTAACCTCCTCAATCAGAATAATTAGACTGGCGTATAAAAGTATATGAACAAAAATGTAAACACGTAACCTCCTCAATCAGAAGAAGTAACGTATCTTGGCGTACACCTCGACAGAAGACTTACCTGGCGCAAGCATATTAAAGCTAAAGGAACTCACCTAAGGCTGAAGGCCAACAGTCTGCATTGGCTTATAATCTCCCGATCCCCCCTCAGTCTGGACTACAAGGTCCTCCTCTACAACACCGTTTTGAAACCAATCTGGACCTATGGCTCCCAGTTGTGAGCGCCAGCAACAGCAACTCAGAAATCGTGCAGAGAGCCCAAGCAAAGATCCTGACAACCATCACTGGGGCACTGTGGTACGTTCGGAGTGGAAACATTCAGAGAGACTTGAATATACTCCCCGTTCGAGATGTAATAGCGCAGCAAATGGAAAATTACTACACAAAGCTGTCAACCCACCCAAATCACCTTGCTAGAGCATTAACGTTGGTATGTAACAGTTCCTGCCTTTGTCGTAACGACCGTCCCATCCAGCGACAATTATTAGGACCTTCTAACATAAATACAGTTTAACAAACTGAATAATATAGTACTTTAAGATTTTAACACATTTTGTTAGTCTCGTAGGAGAAGATTCAAAATATACAACCAAAGTCGAATTAAAAAAAAAAACTTATTAGGGGACTGATAACAAATATTTCGTCATTAAACATTCGAAAATTTTACATGGCGAACCTAAATTCCCAAAACAAGATCCTAGAAGACAACGCATGTTCAGTTGATTGCCCTGGACTGTGCCGTGCTACAGCGTGTAATGTAAATAAACCTTCCTTATAGCTACGACCTGTTCGAGACCATTTACCCCCGACGTGCCACAGAGGACAACCTTTTTTTTCCTAAACTATTTAATACATTTAAAATTGGTAAAATTGAGCATAATCAGTAAAGCTATGTTAAAAAATAGGTTGAAACTTGTTAAATAAAAAAATAATACTAAAATTGGTCTTACGAGTTCCTCCCTATACAAAATTAAAAATTACTCATTCAAAAGGAAGCCATATATAAATGGCAAACACGCTGACACTGCGTTTCACTTGAATAGCACACTTTTATATGCAATTTCAATTCTTGAAATCTTTTAACTAAAAAGAAAACTCGCTGATGTTTTAGTTTCTATTTATAGTGTAATCAATTTTAAATATAAAAAAAGTAACATAACTTAAATTAAATTAAAAATGGGTTTTTACCCATACTTGGAAATGCTAGGAATCTCAATAAAATTTTTTTGATTTACAAGCAATTTGTCAGTTGATTAAATTAAAATATGAAGAGTTTCAGTGAAACGAGACAAAAAAAAAGGACCCGTCACAGTCATAAAACAGATGGAATGTGGGCGCGAAGGGATTTTGTAGTTGCGTTTCCTAATTTTTTTTGGTGGGGCCAGCCTCAGCCTCGGCCAGACGATCGTCCCTCGTGCCCAACGATCCATGAAAGGCAACAACAATATCTATTGAAAATAGTGTGTCAGAGTGAGACAGAAAAGGTTCCGATGCCCGCGATCTCGAGTTAGAAAACAAAAAATCTGCACACATTCCACCTGTTTTATGATCGTTAGGGGTCGCGGTGGTGGGGGTTGTCCTTTTTTGTCACGCTTCACTAACGTAAGGGTAAAAACCCATTTTTTATGGTTGACTGGTCAAAGGGTTTCTATTCTTTAGACTCATTTTTGGGTATTTGCATGCAGGTACTTCCCGCAACCGACATACTGGATTGCACAATTAAACTCTTAAAATCGTTAAATACTAAAATGACAATCCATATAGTTATATATACGCGGGAAAATTAATTTATTTCTTTTTAAATTGTGAAAAATGGCCTATTTCTAAGAATTGGACAAACATTTGCGTATGTTGCTTTTTGGAAAAGTTCTTTAAAAAGTGTCCATATGACTTTGTTATTTTCGTTATTTTGTTATTTTCGAATCGTTATTTTTAAGAAATTTTTATTTTTAAAGGGTGAACAATCAAAATTAATGTGTTTTAAGAGGTGTTTTTAAGAAATATTTTTTTTTAAAGGGTGGGCAATCAACATTTATATGTTGATATATGTTTATAATTATATATAATGTGTCATATTTTCTAAAGTATTGATTTTTTCAAAATTCGAAAGGGTGAGCAAACGTGGGAAAACGAAGTTATTGCGATTTAAAAAAAAAATTTTAAAAAGTCAACTTTTTGATTTTCGAAAATTCTTCGAAATTCCATATCTCAGAAACTTGACGTGGGCAAAAAAAAAAAAAAAAAAAAAGGTGGGCAAACATGGGCAAACGAAGGGCAGCAATAGGCAGTTTTCAAATTTCGAAAAAAGCTTTCGGAATAACTCGCCAAACAGTAGTTTTGCTCGCGTCAACACCTGCTTTTGCCCTTATCTTGATCACAGAGTCATGGGAATTTGAGGCTTCCCGCAGAATTGCACGTTATCTTTGCCGCTACAGACACAACTTTGGCAACCTTTCTTATTTTTTCCATAGTTTTGTTTGTTCTTGATAAAATTTTGTACGACTTTTCTGCTTCTTCCAATTTTTTTCGCTATTTTTCGCTATATTTCGTATTTGGATCTATTCCTTGTGATTTTATGACGTTCCACGACCCATAATTGCACAAAATGATTAAACTATGTTTGAAATTCACAAATTAATCAAATAAAGTTTATGATTCAATCTCCTTGGCTGCTGAAATGACACTAAATCTAAAATGTGCTAAACAAAAAACAAAAAAGGTGCCAGCTATTGAAGCAAGTTTTAAAGAAAATTACGGTAAATTTAAACGGTACATTTCCAGGCTTCCAATTTTTGTTAGAAGAGAGTATATAAGGAGACGAAAAAAAGGATTAACAATCATTGCATTAGATCAAGCAATTGCTAAGAGATGAACAAGTAATTATGAAAAGTTGTGTGTGCTATTCAAGTGAAACGGAGTGTATATCTATAGTTGTATATATAGATAGGGAATATAAATATCAAATATCTAGCACAATTGTGCATATCTTTAAATACCGCCGCCACTTTAACCTAACATAACTAGGCACACTTGTAATCTGGTCTCCTGCAAGAGGTCACATCTATGTATGTTTAAAGATAAGTGCGATCGGGGTAGCTGAGATTTCCCCTATCGCTTTTAGAATGTTTTCCACGATCGGGCATGTGCCGATCCGTTGATCTAAAGATAAGGATATTTGTAAATCTCATGTTGGCTACCTAAGGTAGGATTTTAAGAAATAAATTTAGTTTGAAATAGCAACTCAACCATGTTAGACGCTTGTTTAATTTGCAGCCTCTCTAACAATGGTGGACTTTATCGCCAATGTAATAAATATAATAGAATCAGAAAAGAAGATTTTAGAACATTACCATTACTAATAATCGTTGTTAACGATTTTTGTAACCCTGTTTTTAAAATTAAATAAGTTGCACAATAAATGCCCAAAAAAATAATATTGAACAAATAAGCTAGATAAGATATAAAAGTAAAAAAAAAAAGAAATTGGAAGCAATTAAGTGTCAAAAAAGGTAAAATAAAAAATCGTTTTGACAATTCATACAAATCTATAATTCAAATCAGAAATATACAAAAATAAACATTAAATAAAAATGCTTGTCGAATCTTTCAAAGATATAAAAATTGTTCATAAAAGAAATTAATATCATTCACGTTGAGGTTTTATCGATCCCGACAATCTAAAATATATATTTAAAAAAAGACATGATTTGACAATTCCTGCTGTTATAAAGTTACCAGAAGTAGAAGAATATCGGTTAGAATCCGACTCAAAAATTACTAAATCACACGATGGTAGACGAAACAGTTGCCCAAAGGGCATATATTAAAACATTCCAGAATTTAATGGTTAAAAATGAAATCTGCAAAAATTTAATAAAGGCTTGAAAATCATTAATTTTACTATCAACCTTATGCAAAATACAATATTGAACAACTATTAATGTAATTACTAATCTCCTACTCGTTGGAAAAACTTCCGATGTAGTGAAAGCGGACGAAAATAAATTAAAATTTACGAAAGCGACTCGAAACTTCGTAAATCGACAGAGGGCTACCAGACTAACACGCTGATAAATTCAGCACTAAGGATACCATTAACACAATGGTCAAATGTTTTGAACATGGCCGACTTAAAACTTTACTTTCAGCAACAACTACAGAAGAAAGTACCGTGGTAGGGGAAATAGACACGAAAGTTATAATAATTTTTAAAACAATCCTATGGTAACAGAGGCAGAGCAATATATAGATGTTAACTCCAGACCGCGGGCACCGCGACCTTTTATTGTCTCCTATTTGACGCATATTTTGTTGTTGCCTTTTTTCATGGATGGCTGGGCACGAGCTACGGTCGTCTGGCCCGACTGGCTGGCGCCACCCAAAAAATATAACTGAAAGAGCAATGGGAGCTGGAAGAGGCACTACGCGCCCTTGCCTGCTGTAGAGGACCAAAAAAGGCAACCACAATAACTCAAACAATAGCTTCAGACAAAACAACCGAAACATCAAGCATCAAGCCAATTCGGAAAACTTCCTACTCCCATAAAGTTCACACCCTCAGTACATGTAGTAACATATTTTCAAGTATTAATAATAGAAACAAAAAAAAAACGTATCTTTTTAATAGACACAGGTGCATGATATTCAGGAAGATAATAAAATTAGTATTTAAGGAGGTAAATACAATCAATATTATTAATTATATTTGAGATAGAGGCAGACAAATGCATAATTCCACAGGATTTTCATATAATAGAGTTAAATTTCACAATCCCACGTGATGGAATACAGTTTAATAAAGAGCTCACTCGCCTCAAAAACATAAAATCGCTATTTAAAAAATCGCTATTTAAAAAATCGCTATTTAAACTCGGTCTAATTTTACCTTGCCTAACGCGCAGTGTTATAAAAACAATCTAACTCCTTGGTTAGACAACGCTAGTTTAAGCGAAAGATCTCTTACGGATCTTTAACGTGCTAAGCCAGTTTATGCGCCTGGTCCCAATTGCCTTGTGCAATCCCCTTCTTTAATTGTTTACCTTATCCTTAGGAACCTCCCGCTTTCCTCTTATTTGGAAGCAATCATTTGCTATTTCTCTCCACAAAAAGGTAGCAAACGGACGCTGGACGTTGATGCACTACGGTCAGTATACTCAAGTGGCCCTTTCGACACCAAGCACGTGCTTGTTAGGGTTAGGTGTTAGTAGGCGCGATATGAAAAAGTATAGGTAAAGTTTGGAAGGACTCTACTGGCGTGCTGCCTGAATGTTTGGTTGCATACGTACTAAGTAAGTTAGGATAAAAGTTTGTAGTTTGGGAAGGCTGTCTATGTTTGAGGTTATTGGGTACATATCATTATAATTAGGACACAAAACTCTAAAGGGTTCATGCACTTCATACGATGATCTGCAATGGCGCAACACTAAAGGTAAAAAGGATCAAGTATTTCTTCTCGGTACGTGGAAATTTAGCTGACCTATCAGATCAGAACTCTCCACGTCACTACGGATTAAATTGTAAATAAAGGTAATACCTAGCATGGTTCTACGGTTGGCTAAGGATGGTAGGTTAATTAGTAAAAGTCTACTTGTGTAAGAGGGTAACATTCGGCTGAATATCAGTTAAAGCTGCGTAAAGCGAAAAGTAAAAAGTTCTTTTGAACTGATTCGACGCATTTTCTGTGGACTTCATATTGTGGATTTCAAACGGACGAGCCATACTCCAAGGTAGGACGAACTTATAAAGTATATAAAGTTTTTGTAACATAAGGGTCATCGAATTCCTTTGACCACCGCTTAAATCCAAGCACACTTCTGGCTTTATTCAAATTGCGCGAAATATGATCTATTAAGTCTAGTTTAGGATCCAGACGGACGCCCAAATCGTCGACCAGAGTGATTCTATCCAAAGAGCAGCCGTTTAGCATATAGGTCACAAGCATGGAAGAACACATGAACTCATGAACACATGAGAATGTCAGCAGCTTGCACTTAGAGCCATTTAAATTTAATTAATTAACATGGCACCATGTTTGAAAGTTATTCAGATCTGTTTTTAAATCCGACTGGCAAGAGCTGTCTTTATACTGAACACAAAGCTTAACGTCATATGCGTACATGAGCACTCTAGAGTTAGCCAAAACTTTGGGCAGGTTATTAACAAATAATGTAAACAATTAATGACCCAAATGGCTCCCTTGTCGGACCCCAGAGGTAACCCGGAAAACATTAAATATGTTGTTTTTAAAGAGGACTTTCTGCGTCCTGCCAATCAGATAACTTGAGATCTATTTAAGGAGGTCAATTAAATCGAGATTCCTAACAAGAAGGGAGTGATTAACGGAGTCAAAAGCTTTACTGAAATCAGTATAAATTACAACAGACAGGAAGTTCTTTTTGAAGCCCTTTATTATAAATGAAGTGAGCTCCAAAAGATTAGTTGTGGTTGATCTTCGCCTAATAAATTCATGTTGACATGGAGAAAAGGCTGATCTACAAAGATGCTGCAAATGGGGAGTTATCGATTTTTCGAAGAGTTTTGGGATGGCTGACAACTTAGAGATTCTTCTATAATTGTTGGCATCCGTTTTGCTACCTTTTCTGCGAAGATGAGTAACAAATGATTTCTTCAAAATAAGGGGAAAGTGGGAGGTTTCTAAGGATAATGTAAACAATTTTAGAAAGGGATTGCACAAGGCCCTGGCACAGTACCTAAGCACACAGCCTGGTATTCCATAGGGACCTGGGACCTGAGAAAAAAGATCGGCAATTGCCTGATCATTGTCTGCTGTCATATTTTCAAATGATAGCGAGAAAGGATGCGTAATAGGCTTACGTTTAGTGTTGACAAAGCTATAAAACAGTTTCGGATCATGCGAGAACTGTACCCCGCAACGAGTTAAATAGTTTTTATAACACTGAGCGTTTAGCACGGTAAAATTAGACCGAGCCGTTAAATAGCAAGATAAGACAGATTGAGAACCGGTATGCTTAAATTTAGAAAGATGGTTCCAATAAGTAGGAAGTACCAAAAATGATAGAGGAATCTCAGTTGACAGCCATGCCAAAACTATTCCAAAAATCGATTACTCCCCATTTACAGCAACTTTGAAGATCAGTCTTTTCTCCACGTCAAAATGGATTTATTGGGCGAAGATCAACAACAAACAGTTTTTTCGAGATTACTTGTATAATAAAGCGCTTCCAACTAAACTTTCAGGCAGATGTAATTTATACAGATTTCAGTGAAGCATTTGACTCTGTTAACCACTTCCTCCTTGTTAGTAAGCTCGATTTAATGAGTTTCCCGGTTAATCTTCTTGGATGGAACTCAAGTCCTCTTAAAAAAAATTGTCTAATTTTCTCGGGGTTACCTCTTTGGCTCTCTTATTGTTTGCATCCTTTATTAATGACCAGCCTAAGGTTTTGGCTAACTCCAACTTGACTTTGTTAATCATATTTCGTGCATGGTAAATAAAGCCAGGGGTGTATTTGGATATCTGAAGCGGTGGTCGAAGGACTTCATTATATCGTCCTATCTTAGATTATAGATCCTGCGTTTGGAATCCACAATATGATGTCCACAGATACCGCAGATAAGTTCATCGCTCTACGCGGTTTTAACTGGGGTGCAGATTCTCCTATCGCGCCTACTAACCCCTAACCCTAACAAGAACGTGCTTGGTGTCGGAAGGGCCAGTTGAGTATACTGTATAGATTACTTGATAAATCGCATTAAATACAGCACAGATATCCCTGGTTTTACATGAAGCGCATATTATTGATAGTGTACCATTTCCGTTAGACATGTCGTCAAAAAGACCATTAGGCACCAGAAATTAAGCATAATTGAAAGCACTCTCGCCTTAATATAATGGAAGATCTGGTAAACTCTTTGTTTGTTTCTTCGAACCCAATAATAACCAGCTCGTGTAAAACTTTGAAAAATAATTAAAGCAAAACATTTGTTTTCGAAAGCGTTGCCCAAAACCTTATTGAATTATTGTGAAGACAAGCTAAAAGAAAAAAATTTTATATATACTAAAAAAAAATTATTATGTATTATGTACATATGTCTTATCAAAGAAATTATCGGATTACTTTAAGGAAATCTTATAGCTATTCTTTCTTTTCATTTTCCATCTACTCTGGCAGTTTTTAATATGAATATTATGTAATTTCGTCACAGTCCCCCAAAACGGAAAACTAGGTAATAAAACAATGTTCAACAATCATCAACATTTTTGTTACAAAACTAATAACAGTTGTCGAATCTTACAGATCTCAGTGAAGCATTTGACTGTGTTAACCACTTCCTTCTTGTTAGTAAGCTCGTTATAGATGCAACGGTATAATATATTTGGCTTGCCTTTTCATTCTTATCGAATAATGTATAAGAACCTGAATATTTTTATATTTCAGCATTTGTGGCATCTTTAAATTCATCCTATACACAATGGTATAGCAAAGCGATTCTACAAACAAGAGCTGAAGAAATTGTGAATGGATTGACTGCATCTTTTGAAGCTGCTCTAAAAATATACGAAAAACGAAATGGCTATCTACCAGAGAGTGTTGTTATTTACAGGTAATTAATATAAAAATATTCAAAAGAAACTTCTTATACGTTACTTATATTTGATTATAACAGCAGATTTTAATTTGCAAATTGGACTAATGGTTCTTTTATATGATTATAAAATTTCAAATTTCATAGAAATCGAACTACTATATCATATAGCAGTCATGGTTACTATGGACAGAACCTTGCATATTCTGCAAGGGTATAAAACCCCTTTCAGCTCCCTCTGCTCTTTCCGTTATATTTTTCGGGAGGCGCCAACCAGTCAGCGCAGACGACCGTAGCTCTATTGAAAACAGACATCAAAGAGAACACAAAAAAGGTATCGATGCTCGTGATCGTCAGGTTACAAAAAAACATAACCCAACATAAATTGTGATTTTTCCTTTAGTCGTTCTTGTTCGAAAAAATATAAATATTACTGAAGCAAATGAAACTTTCTAATTTTACTTGACTGGATTTTTTTTTGGCTCTTTGCGCAGGTTATCTTTCAATTATTTTTGCTGCTCATGCCTGGTATAAAATCTTCGGTACTTGTTAAATATATAAGATCACGAGTAAACCGGGATAAATTATGAGATTTCTTTCACTAGTAATGAAACAATGAACGACTTTGTATAAATGAGCGACAGCCTGCCTCATCAATTGGAAGCCTATTTAGGCAGCACCAATTAATCGAAGGTAAAGATAGCTATAGCTCCGAATAGTTTGTCCTCTCAAAACAATATTAAGATTTTTTGCCAATTTGTAGTTTTTTGGGAATTTAAAAATCCAATTATGGAAAGTAGGAGAGTAGGTTTGTGACAGTCTTCAGGAAGGGATAATGGAGAGCAACATTTCACAGCAGCACCGCAGTTCCCAGATAAAAGGGTCAAGTCTAACCTCTTTGATGTATAGTCTAATTAAGTTGCTAAAAAAAAGATCGATGAGGCCATCGATAAAGGCATTTTGCACCTTAATATTTAAGACTTCTTGGGAGAAATTATATATTGTACAGCGATCAACACTTCGACCCCACGCCGAGACAGACGGTCATAAAACACCAATTGGGATTCTTGTTAAATTGATAGTTTACTAATTCAACCACAGACACACACTTATATAGTAAAATCAATAGTATCGATGGTGGCTGAGCTGCATGTTACCTCGATTCCTTTTTTCCACCATCGATATATCGCGATGTAAGTTCCACCATCACTTATTGCAGCAGCGATGCATCAAAGCGCAAATAAAAGTTAAAAAAAAACACATGTTTTTAGCATCAAAAGGACGTACATTAACGTTATTTATTAGTTTATTTAATTTATTATATATAAGAACAACAACGACTTCACCGAACAACGTTCGTCTTATACTTAACAAAAACCAGTGTATGCTGGACAGCTTTTTAAATATATTTCTGGAAGAACGGAAAATCTCAATTTTTGATTTAGTTTTTAGTCGACAAAAAGATTATTTTCAAGTACTTACTAAGGAACGAATCTCGAAAATATTTTCTGTATTATGTAATTTTTTTATATCTATAAAAAAAAATTTTTATAGAGTTTTAAATGTTTGATATCATAAAATATGTAGAGTTAGAAGCAGTAGGCAACATAGTATTCCGAAATTTTTTTTACATAGCTGTATTTATGCTATTGCTGAGACTTGTAATCAGTCATCCAACATTTGAGAAAGTCATAAGACACAATCAGACCACTCTTAGAGTCTAAATGTTTAAAAACTTATTAATTGCAATAGTTTATAACTAAACTATATTTTTTAGAAATATGCATTTAAGTAACTAAATAAACAACATTTTGCATTATTACTTATAACAAAAAAAAAAAGATATTAAACTTCAGCTTAAACGAATTATTCAATATGTGCATTTCCTAAAGAAGTACTTTGACTTTGTTTTCGGTTTATTTTATCGAACTCGGTTTCATATTTAAAGGATTTCTGAGGAGTATTCTTGAATCTATCACATCTTCTTCTAGATTTACCTTCAATTATTTCATCCACGTTTTCCAGCTCGCCTATATTATTGATGTTGTTTTCGCTCCGTAAAACGACTTTCGAATTGGTTGAGTACAGTGGTCAAAATAATAGTAATGCTGATCTAGAAAAACTATTCGACTATATTTTCTCTTTGTTTTGACGAATCCAATCCAGCCGAAGTACAAAATATTATTGTTTGCTCTCCTATACTTATATGAAATGCAATTAAAAATAAAGGACAATAAAAACACAGTGGATCGTCGAATGATTGATATTGATGCAACTGGAGTGAGTCTGGAGTGAAGAAGTCCCAGAGAAAAAAATCTCATGGAAAAAAGTCCAAGAAAAGTGACTTTATTAATTAAAAAATAAAACATGTTGCCAATCGCTTAAATGTTGTTAAACTGGCCCTTAGAGAAGTGGAGGGACATTCTTGGGTCGGATGAGTCCGAAATTGTTTTGTTTGAAGGCTGTGGGTATATGTATACGAACACTCTAGACTGAATTTTCTCCGAGGAATACATAAAAACGATTAAGCACGGTGGTTTATCCATTATAATTTGGACGAGTTCTTCGCACCATGACGATGAACCAGTATATGGGTAAAAATCATTATGGATCGTTATCTCTATGAAAAATTGTACGCGACGTAATGCCTCAGAGGAGATGCCACTTGTTTGGACTTTTCAATAATTGGTTTGCAGCTATTAAAGTCCGTTTTGGAATGGCCCGCAAAGTCACAGCAAACATCGGGCAATCTCCACTATTGTGGCTTGCCCTCTCCGATCCGCCGTTTTGTTGACGGCTGTACAAAATTATTAGTTGTTTCATGATCACATTCGCTTTCAGAACTTGACAAAGTTGTGTGTGTACAAAGTTCGTTCCATTGTCGCAGCGAATGCACTTTAGAAGCTTTTCAATTAGCCTTTTACACGAAATCCTTAAATTCTACAAACCTTAAGAAAACTTCGTCTTTACCTTTTAAAAAGTAAACAAACATGCGACTTGACTTGTCGTCTATGATCGTAAGAAAATATCGACTTCAACCCAGTGATCTTAAACTAAAAGTACCGCATACATATGTATGTATCTATGAAATAGTTCGAAAACTTACTGGCTTGACTTTAAGTATTATGTGGAAATGGCGTAAGTATTTATTTTGCTCAACATATATGTTTTACAGGATGTGTATTGTGGCTTCGATCCCACAAACCATTTTTTTCTTCACAATCTCGGTCAGACTACGAAAATTAATGTGACCATATCGCACATGCCATAATTATAGCACCGTCATTGAAAGCCTATGGTTCGACTTTCAATCAAGGTTTCAAGGTTTCCAGTTTTGTTTATTGGGAACATCAATTACTTTTAAAAGGTAATGTAGGAGTCCCGGTGACGTGCTTCTGATCCGTAGTGCCTCGGTGGCATGGCCCCGGTCCGTGCTTTGGGGGATTGGCGGAGCGGATTTCAGTAGTTTGCTGGTCCTGTTGAATTGTGTTGCAGTATGCACCTTTTAATGTTTAGGTTGAAAGGGTATAGACCCTATGCCATATGAACCTGGGCTTTAGCTCAGTAAGCGCAAGTAATTAACAAATTAACAAATTTACGGCAGTAGCCGGACTTAGATATATTATGAGCTATGCTCTTTTTATTAAATCCAAATACAACTAAAAACTACTTATCTTATCTAAGCTAAGCCTGGCCGGCAAGCCGACCGTTCGTCAGGCAAAGTGCTGACACTATTGTCACTATGCAGATTTAGCATAAACAGCGTTAGGCGCAAGGTACAAGGCTGTAAACATATTTTTGTCACAGCACATGTGACTTGTTGCTTCGCTATCCAAACACAACTTTAAGCGACCAAAGCTTTTAAGATATTGAAGCTCCCAATAAGCGACATTGCTTTTGCAAACTTGATGGGAACTTGATGCAAACTTCCTCTTGGATTCATCTAACCGACACTCGGTCTTGATGGGCTCATGCTTCCCACTGTTATAGCAAATGACACTCTACCAATTCTTATTAGGAACTTGCTTTTTATTATTTGCAAGAAAATCTTGTGCTTCTTTGACCTGTTTTCCAGTACCTCGATCTCTGGCAGGATGTCGCGCGTCTCGATGGTGACCACAGACTAGATAGCAGTATTATTACTCGAAGCTCCTCACTCATCTCAATTCCTACCGACGAGAGTTGATCCAAAATGCTTTTAATGCTAAGGGTAAGGGTATCGGTATTTTAATTTTCACCAGCATCTTCCAGTTTTAACTGGCCTGACGTATCGTTCCATAGCTCCGCGGGTACTAGTACGCTGCCCATATGTACAGATTTAAACAGATGTACAGAGATTAAAGTATTTTCCAATAGTTGATATAAATATTAATTAGATTTTTTTTTGTCCTTTCCTTCGTTTGGAGTTTTCGAATTATTTTCTAGTGCCCTCCTTGGGATTCTATAAATTAAACAAATTACAGCCAGAACTGGGTTCACCACAGTATCATTTATCGATTTGAGCACCATAGATCTAGTCTTCCATAACAGTTTTGTTCATTCTTTCTGATACTGTGGTTTATATAGCACACTCAACTGGTAACTTATCCCTTTTGGACACAGTACTTATGCATGTCATTAGGTAAATATTCCCTTTCGTTGCCAAGATGGGGCATTACTTACTCCCGCTGGTCTTTCTGTTATGGTATTGGTACTAGCAAGTCGTTGTAGTCGACCGTCGCTCGCCCTCAACGATCCCTGAAAGTTTACAATGCCACTGAGACGACACTAATGATTGTATGCCACGATCTCAAGATTTCAACAACAAGTTTTTTTTATATTACAAATTATAGTAAATTATTTATAATACATATATAATAATGTATAACACATATAAATATTATATCCCACGCGATAGCAGCTGACAGAGCAGCGCTCTTCGGCTAGTTTTTCAGCTTCGGTGCGCTTTTTCTGACAAAATCAGTTGCTGTTAAGTCGTCGACGATGCATGACCACGCTGCGAAATTTTATAACTGTACACTGCCAAAAATGTTTAAAAAGAAGTGGATGGCTGTATTCTTTTTTATAGACAGTATGGATGGGGAGATCTAATGCATAATATGCAATTATGTTAGTCTGAAAACTATTTATTACATAAAACTATACTATTCTCTTCAACGCTTGTAAGCCATGATTTCAATATTTAGCCATGAAATCACTCACGACACCTCGACAAATTCCATGTATGAAATCACGCTTGAAACTTTGGAACATTTCTTAATCAAATTACCCACTGAATTTCTATCATATATATGAAATCAACAAATGCATTTCCAAATATTGTATATAGGAAATACCCCATTGCATTTTAATTAAATTTTTTTAAATATAGTTATATATTATTTATTTATTTTTAAAGTTCAGTGCCACTGAAAATGTATATATAAAATATATTTTAATTTCATAGAAATTAGAGTTTACCGTAAAAGATATTTCAATTTAAATTAGGGAAATATTTTTTAAATGTTCTTATGGGTGCTTTGAAATCTAACTTTAGGTACGATTTTTTGAAGTGAAACTTTTTTACGCGCGTCATTCATTTTCGAGGACCGCAGTAAAACCGACTCATGGCCGTCATGAAAACCCGTGATCATTTGGTGGTGGGGGCAGGGGTCCCCCACCACCGCTCGCCGTTCACTGTCGCTCTCTCTTCTCTCTCAGCTGCTTCGTTCGTGTACTGCGCGGTGATTGACAGACGAGTACATTCCGTAATTGATTGTGGTCCGACTACGTAAAAACTTCGCTTTTTTAAAACCAATTCCAAATTCAGCTGAATATTGGTCTGAGCGCATGAGAAATCTATTTGCAATGATGCGTCAGTTTGGGAAACCCACAATGTTTTTAACAATGACGCCAATGAAATCGGTTTGAAAAAATTGTTACAGACTCCACTATTTGAAACAACGCGTATATTTGACAATTGAGCAAATAGAAAATTTAAATTACTTTAAAAAAACAACTTTAAATAATGTAGATGGAGTAAGATGGGCACTTCGTTTTAATAAATTAATTAATGTTATCTTTTCAATTTTACAATCGAAAAAAGGCAGTCCATTTGGTAAATATAGTCATTAATTACTTCAAGCGCATCGAATTTTAGCACCGAGGTAGTCCACATGTCCATTCACTTATATGGTTAGACAATGCTCTGAAAGATCCACTAGGTGCAGATTCCGAGTCTACTGTATCCCTCAAAGATACTGTAATCTGTAATCGAAAATATTAAATAAACTCAAAACTCACAAACAAAAATGCTACAAAAATGACCGTCCGATCAGTCTATCACTTTCCGCTTTGATGCACCTTTTATGCCTATGCGTAAAACTGTCAATCTCACACCATTAAAAAAAGATCAGCTCCAGATTCAAGAGCTTAAGGAATTGTTATAAATTAATAAGGAAAAATCTAGAAGACATTAATTATGATACTATTTATCATTACTTTAGATGAAGAATACATCAACATTATACGAGCATAATGAGACCACGTGCGCACAATACGTCAACAAAACAAATAGAGGCATATGTTTTTTGCAGCGTCAAATCATAAAGCTTATTGACAAACATTCTCAATAGTGAGGAAATGTCCAGTCAAGAGGCCGCTTGGTTTTTATTGCGCTCGCCAATGTCTAAAACGTCAGTGGCGGTCGTTTACATAACAACACTCTTGCCCAAGAGCGTGAACGAATCAGGAAAACAAATAAAGAACTTGAAGAAATTGGTTACGATTGCACTGATATTTGGAAACAACAATGGTTTGATAAATATTAAAAGAGTCCAGAAGAACTCGAAGACGTAACGTTAGCAGGACTTGGCAGACTATAAGAGGGAGATGGTTACATTGCACCTTAAGTTTCTTTTCTACAATTATTCGAAGACAATCAGGCATTGATAATGGAACGTAGAAAAGAGTTCGAATCAGATTTGGACATCGCTAAAACTATGAAAATATGCGCTCAGCTATGTCGTGAAGAACTTCTTGATGATGACAATCAAAATGATGTGAATGTACATAAAGAGCCTGATCCGTATGAACAACTTTTAAATGATCCCCATTCAGTTGCCAATCTTCATTTCTGGCAAGCATTATTAAATAAACTTTGTGCAAGTTTACTATCAAACGAGGTATAAGGGTTATATTAAAAACTTTTAAAATACGTGAAAGTAATTGTTATCGATAAAGTGAATATGATTGGCGCTAAGATGTTAGAACGAATAGATTTAAGACTGAGAGAAATAACAGGTATTGTATTGTATTGAACTCGTGATAGAATAAGAATGATTCGATTACTGATGAGGATATACTCGGTTGTGATAATGATTTCGAAAAAGAACGAGCTGCAATATTCACAATATTCACATTTAATCACAACGAATATCGATGTAACAGGTTGATTAGCGAATGGAGCAGTGGGAAAATAGTGTACGTTGAGTTGGATTATCAAAGCCCCAAAATTTTCAGAGTTTGGCTAATTTTTCCAAAAGGTGTAGGAAGATAGATACGTAGTAAAACAGCTCAATATGCTACTCTACTAGGAATAAGTAATGGAGCAACTGCGATAAGTTGTAGATCAGCGACCTTTCCATTGTTTAAAACTAAATCACAGTGAAATCCAAGAAAAAATAAACCATTTTCCACTTAAGACAGCATTCGCAATGCCTATTCATTCTGTATTTCTTCGGTATTTTTAAAAACTCTCGATCAAGTACTGTTAGAAAAAAAGGAAAAATCAGATATGACCATATTTTAAATCAATTGTCAAAGTATTAAAAAACATGCAACAGAGTTAAGAGGTAATGTTCTCAAAAATTCGGATATATTGATGGTTTCCGAAAATTGGCTTGACAATGACAGACATGTTAATGTTGGAGATTTTGATTTCGTTGTACAATACAAGAACCCGGTGTTAATAAACTGCAACACGTTGTGGTAAAACATAATAATTCATTCATAATAATTCATTCGTCTATTCTCTTTCAAAGTGAATGGTCGTTGTTTTTTTTGCGCTCTCGATTTTGTTACTCTACCTTGCTTTGAACCGCCGGGGTTTTAATTAAATCATCTATTTTAAATTTATCGAAGTTCCCGTTCACTTCGCGTGTGCACGTTCTCTGAAGCTCACTCCCACGCTCCCTCGTTAACGCAGCCGCTCTCTTGCCCTCTCTCTATCTTCTATCTCTCTCTTCACCACTCTCAACGTAATACAGGTACAGTGGTACTTAGCTAGAATGTCTTGTGTAACTGTCTGTAACTGTCTGTCAAACAATGCAAGAAGTCAATTGCTATTGGCGATCTTACGATCGGATGCTGGCTTTGCAACAACATTGTGTACGCCAAGTGCATTGGTTGTACGGTCCGGATGGTCGATGATATGTCAAAGAATATTGGCTTGCGCTTCTGCTGCGAGACTTGTCGTGATGTGAAAAAAGAAATGAGGTCTTTCATGCGGCAAACCAGAAGCGGTTTTATAGAGCTACTTAGTAGTTTTCGTAAAACGAACGATGTGCTCGTAGCGCTGGATGCTCAATTTAATGGCCTCAAGCTTTGAACGAGTCTCCTAAACGCAAAAAAAACCACGGTTGGCGCATCGAAGACAGGCGGATCCCTACAGCCCCGAAAGTCAACCGCAGACTCCCTCGGCAACGCCCTCAGTCTCAGTAACGAACTCAATGAATTTGCCAAAATCGCTCATAGTCGTACCACCTACGAAACATATATTTGTTTCGCGGCTTTTCAAACATCTGACGATGTTATTGCCTATATTCAAACCACAACAAAGCCGAAAAATTAAAAATATTTGTGGAAAATTTTAAATTTTGTGATGCAAGGGTTATTTCATCGTTCAAAATAAATATCCCTAACGAGATCTTAAGCACAATATGCTCTGATAGCTTTTGGTCAAAGTATATTGTTGTTAAGGAGTTCGAAGCAAAGAAAAAGAAAGGGCGGCTTATAGGAATAAGATTTCCTAGGCCAGACCAGACCATTGTGCCCTCTACGTCTTCAAAAAACGAACAAACTCTATCCTTATTTCGTATCAGAATAAAAGAGGCTTACGCAGTAAGCTCCCTAAATTGTATTCTGATAGCCTTTCGTTTATATCCCAGGTTATTGTGTTCACAGAAACCTTGTTAAAGTCGGAGATCCTTAGCTCCGAAGTTTTTCCAGCTGTGTACACTTTATACAGGCTGGATCGGCCCATCCGCCGAGGTGGTGGTGTCCTCATAGCAGTAAACTACACACTCAAGTCAGAATTATTAGTTCTTGAGGAATGCAACGATGTTGAATTCCTTTGTGTAAAGCTATCTGTTAAAGGTAGTTTCGTTTATATTACATGTTCGCTTGCTTGATCTCTGCTTAGTCTCTGACCCGGCAAGAGTCAGTTTGGTCAGGGTTCCGCAACTGACACAGCCCGAAGATCCATATCATCCTACTTTCGATGTGACTATCGATATTGGGACTACTTTGGAGTGTTGGTCTGATCGGCCACCTAAAAAGGTCCACTGCTTTCTCAGGGCGGACTATAGAAGGCTGAACTAATATATATTAAATTTTTATTGGTTCGATTTATATATGTGCACTGACATGACTAACGCCATGGATATTTTCTATTCGGATTTCGGTCTACCGAGCCGCTAAACGCTCAGTGTTATAAAAACTATCTAACTCGTTGCAGGGTACAGTTCTCGGATGACCCGAAACAGTTTTATAGCTTTGTCAACACTAAACATAAGCCTAATAAACATCCTTTCTCGCCATCATTTGAAAACATGACAGCAGACAATGATCAGGCAATTGCCGATCTTTTTGCTCATTTTTTTCAAACTACTTATTCTTCGTCAGTCGATTCAAGCCACCCTATTCTTACAAAATGTTTGGATCTTCAGCGTGTCAAGCCAGTTTATGCGCCAGGTCTCTATGGAATACCAGGCTGTGTGCTTAGGTACTGTGCCAGGGCCTTGTGCAATCCCGTTCTAAAATTGTTCACCTTATCCTTAGAAACCTCCAACTTTCCCCTTATTTGGAAGGAATCATTTTTTATTCAAAACGGAGGCCAACAATTATAGAGGAATCTCTATGTTGTCAGCCATCCCAAAACTCTTCGAAAAATCGATAAGTCCCATTTGCAGCATCAGCCTTTTCTCCATGTCAACATGGATTTATTAGGCGAACAACAGCAACTAATCTTTTGGAGCTCACTTCATTTATAATAAAGGGCTTCCAACAGAACTTTCAGTCGGATGTAATTTATACTGATTTCAGTAAAGCATTTGACTACGTTAATCATTACCTCCTTGTTAGGAAACTCGATTTAATGGGTTTTCCTGTTTATCTTCTTAAATGGATCTCAAGTTATCTGATTGGCAGGACGCAGAAAGTCCTCTTTAAAAACAGCATATTTAATGTTTGCCGGGTTACCTCTGGGGTTCCACAAGGGAGCCATAATAGTTAATAACCTGCCCAAAGTTTTGGCTAACTCTAGTGTGCTCATGTACGCAGATGACGTTAAGCTTTGTGTGCAGTATAAAGACAGCTCTTGCCAGTCGGATTTACAAACAGATCTGAATAACTTTTAAACATGGTGTCATGTTAATTAATTAAATTTAAATGGCTCTAAGTGCAAGCTGATGAAATTCTAACGTGTCACAACCATGGTTGTGACTTATATGCTTAACGGCTGCTCTTTGTTAAGAATCACTCTGGTCAATGATTTGGGCGTCCGTCTGGATCCTAAACTAGACTTTGTAGATCATATTTCGTGCATGGTGAATAAAGCCAGAAGTGTGCTTGGATTTATTAAGCGGTGGTCGAAGGAATTCGATGACCCTTATGTTGGAAAAACTTTATATACTTCATTAGTTCGTCCGATCTTGGAGTATGGCTCGTGCGTGTGAAATCCACAATATGAAGTCCACAGAAAATGCATCGAATCAGTTCAAAAGAACTTTTTACTTTTTGCTCCACGCAACTTTAACTGGGATTCAGGCCGAAGGTTACCCTCTTATACTAGTAGACTTTTACTAATTAAGTTGTTGAGTTCGGTTGTGTGGTTCGCGCTTGCAACAAAATGCTGACAATTGCACTTTCTGTGAGCAGACCAAGGAATACATACCGGTTTATATTTCGGCCACATTGGTTTATGACCGGGACTTTGATTAAAAACTGCAATAAATTGTTAATGTGTGTTCCCCTTAAAGTGCTTTTGGTACTGTGGGTATTCATTATATGTGCATACTACAGGTGATAATTATGTATGTGGTGTTGCTCTTAAGATTAGAGCTACTAGACATTTTAGAAAATTTAATCTAGAATTGAGTGATTTAATTAAAGTTTGAACATGTTCGTTCCACGAGAATTTTGTGTCAAAAATTAATCCTAATATTTTTAGCTATCGTTCCTGAGGTATAAAAGTGTTATTTATCATTATTTCTATTTTTGTACACTTGTGTTTTTACATATATGTGCATAGATGAGATGATTTTTCAGTTGATGTTTTTGTTCCAGTGAAATTGCAACCTTGGCATATTTTTTCAAATAGATTATTAATATTAAAATTATAACAAGGTTTTAGAACGAGTATCCAAATATCTATCTTGTTTAATAATAAGGCCTAATTTGTTAAATGATATAAGGAATGTTAAATGCATTATTTGGTTAGTATGCGAATTGATATTGAAAATGATATTCAAACGGCAGCTGCTGCTTCTGGTCCTACTGACTCTATGTCACCACTGTTCCTTTGATCCGCATCGCCTGAGCCTCCTAATAATACTGGCCTAATATCTGTGGTCACTCTTCCTGATGTACAATCGAATGTACAATCCCCAGGCCACGCAAACTTCTCGATTGTTTTAGATCCGGTTCCCACAAAACCAATATCGGGCATCGAGCAGCGGAAACCGAACGCAATTTTTGGAATTGCTCCTCCTTAAACCATATTTATCTCAAGATTAAATCCAGAAGCGACACCAAACGAGTTAAAAGCCAACTTGTGCAATAGTTTAAATGCTTCAGCCTCCAATTTTATTGTCACTAAATTTAACTTTAAACAGATGATAAGGTCTCTCTTCTAGGTACTCTTTTTGATAAAGCTCTTTATCCTTCCGTCTGGCCTGACCATTCAATTGTGCACGAATTTGTTCATAAAATAAAATAATGGTAATAGAATCACCGATAACTCTTCCGCCATTCGTTCTAAAAACTAACTTTCACTATACACTATCAAAACGTTCGCAGCTCATTAGGGAAACTTAGTAAGTTGTATACAAATAGTTTTTCTTTTGATGCAAACGTTCTTGCTTTTTCTGGAACCTGCTTGAATTCATCAGTGTCTGATTTTGAAATTGTGTCATCCAATTCTAATATTTATCGTTGCGATTTCTCTAACCGCACAGGGGGTGGTGTCCTAATTACTGTTAAGTCATCCCTGCCGTCAGATCTTATTACAATTAATGTCAACGATAATAGTGAATTTGTTTCCGTTCGTATTTCTCTACATAACGATTATATATATATATTTCTTGTTCGTATATACCTCCGCGATCAGATACAAGTGTTTATTTGCTAATCCCTAATTCAGTTTATTCAGTCTAGTCTTCGAGATAATGATCACCTTGTTGTTCTGGGAGATTTTAACATTCCCTCTTTGGGGTGGACCCGAGGACCATTATCATCCTACTCTCGAAATAGTTTCCGAAATATTATCTCCGCCTGCAGTCGATTATGTACCCAGAAAAACTCGTTTATTTAAGAAAACAAACTTTGTTGACTTAAATCATCACATCCAAGAATCGGGTTGCTCTTTCCTCGAATCTGCCCTTGAACCACCCATTGTAATAAGTAGATTCTATAGTTTGCTTAACTCATCGCTAGACTTGTTTGTTCCATCCGGAACTTCTACTGTGATATTATATAAGCCTCCTTGGATTACTCGACAACTTACATATCTGAAGAACATAATAAATAGACGTTTCAAGAAATATATGAATTCTGGATCAGATTTTGACCATTCAAAATGTCTACGTGCCAGGTTGACCTTTTTGCAACATAATTCTGAGTGTAATCAAAACTACCTTTTTCGCTGTAAGGTGGAATTTAAGGATAATCCTAAACAATTCTATTCATTTGTTAAATCTAAATGAAAATCCTCTTTTCCACCATCGTTTCATTTTAACACTTCTGTGGCCAGTGGGTGATTCCGATATCGCTAATTTATTTTCAAACCACTTACTCGTCAAATCCGCTTACTAATCCACTTACGAAATCTTCATTCTCTGCGGGCCCAGATCAAATTCCTTGTTGTATTCTTAAACGTTGTGCCACGGCATTGTCAAAACCTATTTCCAAAATATTCAATTGTCTTTACATCACAGCTATTGCCTGAAGTCTGGAAAGAATCCTTCATTTTACCGCTTCATAAAAAAGGTCGGTCTGACAAAGAACTCTAATGGGATTGCCATGCTCTGCGCTATTCCCAAATTGCTCGAGTTAATCATTACCTCGCAGCTTTAATATCAATCTTACTCTTTAATGTTGCCATCTCAGCATGGTCAACAACTACCAATCTCCTAGAATTCACATCTTTCATTAGGAATGGCTTTAAGCTAAATTCTCAAGTTGACGTAGTTTTCACAGATATTAGTAAGGCGTTCGGTTCAGTTTACCACGATCTACTCCTAAATAAGCTAACTCTGCTTGGTTTTCCTAATATTCTAGTAAACTGAATCAAAATGTACTTATCTAACCGAACCCAAAAAGTTTTATTTATTCAAATGTCTTCGTTACTTCGGGAGTTCCACAAAGTAGTCATTTGGGACCATATCTCATTGTTTTATTTTTCAATGATTTACCCTCTGTAATAATAGATTCATTACCATTAATGTACGCGGGCGATGTTAAAATCTGTATGCACATTAAAAACAAGCAATCTCACGTTTTATTGCAAAACGACTTAAACAGTATGTTTTTTACCTTGGTGTTTTTTTTAATCATAAATTAAATTTGGGAATGGCAAAAGGTTTTTTAGCGGTCATAAAACGTTGGGCTAAAAAGTTCGATGATCACCAAACCACCACACTTTGTTATATCTCGGTAGTTAGTCCTTTGCTTGAATATTGTTCTTGTTTATGGTCCCCCCAGTATGTAAAGTTTCAAGAGCTCATCGAATCGGTGCAGAAGCAATTTCTTCTTTTTGCCTTAAGGGGCTTAAATTGGGAACACCCTCTTTGTCTGCCATCGCATACCAGCAGGTTACGGTTCTTCGACATGCCGACACTGCAAGACCGACGAACATGTAATATTGTCATATTTCTCTATAAATTAATTAATGGCCAAGTCGACTCTGCTTCACTGCTTGGCAATATAAAGTTCGCAGTTCCTTTTAGAAGTACCAGACAGGTTCGACCTCTCTTCCTAGAAATATGCGGATCAAACTTTGATTCCCATGACCCGTTTCGCATCATGTGCTCGCTTTATAACGAATTATATCATATCCTGTTTAGTGAAAAATCTTTGTCAGCAAATGTATCTAATGTTAAGTTGCACTTATCCTCCCAGTTGTAAATCTTTATGTCGTTAAAAAATGCTCCTACTGGGTTGGGGGAAAGATTTTTACTATGATTAATATTAAGTTTTAATGTTAACAGCAAACTATTTGTTAACCAATAACCAAATAAACAAAAAACAAAAAAACAATATGCCATCCACATGATTCCAGCCGATGTGAGACGGAGTATGTCGTTAAAAAATTCTCCTACTGGGTCGGGGGAAAGATTTTTACTAAGCTTAATATTAAGTTTTAATGTTAACAGCAAACTATTTGTTAACCAATAACCAAATAAACAAGTTTTTCTTTAATATTTGATAGACATTAGACATGATAGAAGTTCGATTAGTGAAATGTGTTTAAGTCGTTTTAGCTCTGTGTTTGTTATTGGTAGATGGGTGAGGTTATGGGCTTTGTTTTGTTATTTGACCAATGTTTGTTTCTATTTCAATTGTGTGAATATGTGTGTTTTTCCTAACTCCTGTAATTGTTTTCTTAAGTTGTTAAGAGTTTTACTTTTTCTCTTTTCAAGGACTATAGATCTGGTCTCCACCAATAGGTTGTTTTACGTCTAGTTCTGTTAGGATTTGAGGTAGGTATTGCATTATTAGCACTTGCCTTAATTATTTTAAGAAATTGTGCTGCTGATTTGTTAGTGTTTTTTGTGATGAGTATTTTGTGTAATTGTTCGTGGATATTTGTTTTGTTTTTTATTAAATAGAGAGCTTATGGTATTTGTATTTATATCCATTGTAATATATTGAGTGTCATATGTATGTTTTGTTTTGGTGCATGGTCCATGTAATCTCTCTTTTTCTTTCCAACACCCCACCTAGTTTAGCGATAGTGCACTTTAATGCATGAGGCTTGAAATTATCATAACTCAACGCCATCTCTAATACTGTCCGTAGCAGAGACAGAATTACTGATTTGATAGTTTTTAATTCTTTACTATCACCTAAATACAGACAACAATACTAAATATTTGGGGACTGCGAAGGGGCAAGAGCCCGCACGGGAAGCACAGTCTGTCCGCTCTTTCCTCCTTCTCTCCAGGGACCTAAGCGACTTCATCAGCTTAGCCGATAACTTTGCCGCCGCACCCCATATCTTAGGGTCCGTTACAATCAGCGGCACCAGCATATCCTGCTACTGCCTCCAGCGTCGCCAGACAACTTGGTGGACATCTTCCGGGATCCCAGATCCGGCAATCCTTCACGATTGTGGTATCGATGGGCATCGGGAGTCGCGTTTGGCGTTCCAGGGCAAGGGTCCCAAGACGGAGCCCTGCGGTACTCCGGCTGAGACTTTGTAGCTCTGCACTGCTTGAAGTAGGTACCCTGGGATGACCAGGGCAGCAAGGGCCTAAAGCGTTCGACTTCAATCGGCGGTATTGAAGGCATTCCTGATGTCTAGCGTAGCCACTAGACAATAGCTCTTCGAGCCGCCTTTACACCTCGTACCAGCGGTCGCCGTTTTGGCTATCTCTTTCACCTACTCGATGGCCTCTAGCGTCGACCTGCCCTTTCTGAAGCCCCATTGGCTCGGAAGACCACCAGCCTCCTCGATAGCCTCGCTTAGCCCAGCTGCCAGGATTTTTTCAGTAGGATGATGGCTTCCCCGGTGGCTTGCCCGGTTTGGCTAGGAGCAGCAGCCTCTCACGCTTCAACCTCTCCGAAAAAGTCCCCTTTTTAGGCACATAAATTACATCGTGACGTACTCCTTCGAGTGCAGAGGGATGGACTGCTTCAGCTCTCGGACGGTACCGAGACCGGCCCGTGCGCTTTCTTGGGGTGCACGCTTCTCCCCGTCCGGACTACCTACCTGTGTGCTGTGCTGCAGGGTAACCGGGGCTCCTCACGGGAACAGGTCCTGCACGATGTCATCCAGGGCTTCTGGATCTGACGGGGCGGTACCACCCTCTGTCAATCCTTTGACCACCATCCTGTAAGCGCCGTCCCAGGGGTCTTTTTCCGCCTCGTCACATAGTTGCAGGAAACACTATTTGCTTCTCTTATAGCCGATTTGAGAGCTGGTCTGGTCTGTACGCCTTGGCCGCTTCCGGTGTAGACGTTGCTGACCCCCCATCTGGCGTGCTTGGAGATCGACGTACTCGCGTACGTGAGGTCTATGATTGACGTGGCCGCTCTTCTGACAAACGTTTCCCGATGTCCATCGTTCAGGAGCACCACGTCCTGGAGCACTAACGCCCATGCGTTAGTCCGCCCTCGAAAGTCGCAGGTAGCAGCTATAAATCGTATAGCCCCCGAAACCTGCCCTAACAAATCCGTCGGCTGACAGGATGCCGGACATCAGTCGCTGCCTGCCGCTGCAGAGCCTTGCCAGTCCGTTCCTTGGTCCACGTCCATCCAATGTGGACCACATCAAGCCTCCTGACGACTTTTGACATGGATTTCGACTCCCAATAACCGGGGCGGACACTCTGGACCTTTAATGACTCTTGACTCTGGACTGATCTGGTACTGCTCCATGAAAGAGTGGCGGATTTGACTCTGATCGCATCAAGATCACGGATCTCGAAGACGCTGACCTCCGAGAACCCCTACGCTCCCTGCGCTGCCTCTGGCCACCTCCAGCAGAAGGTTGCCGTTAGTGCTACGGTGGTGACGCAGCCTCCCAGGTCTGACATCTGCTTTTCGTCCCTACTAGTCACCATAGCTAGCACCTCGCTGTATGACTTTCCGTGGGCCTCCACTATGACGGCGTCTAGGCGTGCGCGACGTGCTATCCGTGACCTGGAGTTCATTCAGCCTCGCGGAGGCGTTTTTAAACAACTGCTTGATGCTGCTAACCTTCTGCGCGTTCTCTTTCGACAAAAGGTCGTCCAGGATCTTTTCCATCTCCGCTTTCCGCTTTCTTCTTAAACTTTTCTCAGTTTGTGTTCCGGAGGTTTCTGTACAGTGCTATCTTCGGCGAGTGTTAGAATTCACATTCGAAATGATTATACGTATGGTCTTTCTAGGACTCTTCGTTACGAGTGGTTAGATCTTGCAGGTTTGACGAGGTGAGGCCCACATAATAGGTGTGCTTTTCACCCATGCAGCTAGCTGCGACGCATCGCTGCAGTAGTGGTATTTTTGTTTATTTGCTGCGTAGCTACTCTTCCCGTTATGGTTCGTGCTTACGCCTAAAATAGAGATAGATTAACCAGTATACTTTTGAAATGCACCTCACTTCGATACAAAATCTTGGACGTTGATGCGCTACGAACAGTACACTGAAGTAGTCCCTGCGACACCAAGCACGTGCTTGTTAGGGTTATTTGGTAGTAGGCGCAATAGGACAAAGTATAGGAAAAGTTTATAAAGAAATTAACTACTGGCGTGCTGTCTGAATATTTGCTAGCATGCGTACTATGTTGGTTCAGATTTAAGTTTTTAGTTTAGGAAAGCTATCTACTTTGAGGTTAGATACATATGAGGGTACATATCGTTATAATTTGTACATAAAACTCTAAATGGTTCGTGCATTTCATACGATGTGGCGCAACACTAAATTTAAATAGGATTTAGTATTTTTACTCGGTACTTGGAAATTGAGTTGACCTATCAGGTCAGTACTCTCCACGCCAAAGATATAGGTAATATCTAGCAAAGTTATACGGTTGGCTAAGGCCAATAAGAAGTCTATTTATATAGGTGGGTAGCCTTCGGTCTGCAGCCCAGTTAAAACAGATATCCATTAATTATGTCATGCATATTGTGCTGAAGCTAAAAGAGTATTTAAAGATTTGGTAGCAAACCAAAGACCTCCAGCAATGTTAAAATCACTTAGAACTACTAAGTGGTCCCTATCCGAAAATATAGACTACTACTTAAGCATCTTGCATTCTGATAGGATTAAACATTGGGAATCAGTAACACAATCATGTGTCATCATCGAGAATCAATTTCATATTACACACTATATATTATTAAACTATACTATAGTAATAATTATATTACTATTTGGAATTCCATGCGCTTTAAGAAGCGAGGGCGGCCAACAGGTGCTTTCATATATGTTAAATAAATTGAATTTTATTATATGTATTTATTTTGTATATTTAATTTAAATTTAAGGAATTCGTGGGTAGATGGTATTCTAATTTCTAACAATTGGTTTATCCCGAATTTATGTGTTATAATAGTTGCGTGTGATATAAATGTTGTCAAGAATTTGTATGTCGAATCGGAAAACATTTATATTGTGTGGCCGCCGAGCACTGCACTGCCAGGTGCTATCCTATTGGATAGAAAACGTCGACGTTCTTATGATGCACCATAACGAAACCATTGAAGAATATAGTATTAGTATGTGGTAGAAGTTTAGAGGAAAATCGTTTCAGTAGATCTTGAGATATCGAGTACACCAGTTTGGAAAGCGTGCTTTCGAGAAAACGCAAAAAAAAAAATTGCAGAAGTAGCTCGCGCTCAACTTAAATTCGCTATATAAATATGGCCAAGTGGTCTTGAAAAAATTTTAACTCCTTTATAATAATTATGTATTATATGGTTATAAATGGTTAATCTTAGATACCCGGTTCAAAAAGCTTTACGAGTTATATATATTAGGAGCGCTTATAATCTAGCGTGTTTAAACATTTTTGCATAATGTTGTTAAATTAAAAAATAATGAAAAAAAGAAAAAATGTATTGAAAAACTATACAAAAAAATGATTTAAATAAATTTAAATTATGACGAACATTATGACGACAAATGCTCTGCAAAGGTCTTAAAGTTCCCTCTATTAGTAGAGAGGAAGAAATTTCCTGACATTTACGGAAATTTTTCAAGAAAAATTAAGAAATTTGAATTTTACTTCAGATAAAAGAAATCAAACAGTGGCTATAGACATAAAGGACTAAAACAAAAAAACGCGAGATCTAAAGGAGACCCATACATACACGTCGCTAATGAGAAATCAAACTTCTAGACAGAAACCAATAACAATGGAACAATTTTATGGAAAAAATATTAACGACGTGCCTTATTTAAAAAATAACTACCACGACGGATTTACAGAGTCTCGAAAATTCACAAGGATGGAACAACCCTTAGACCTATTTCATACGAACTGTGCAGATACAATATACTAAAAAACAAAACGTTAAACTCGAAGTATAACATTAAAAACTCCGTGGAATTTAGAGATAGAATCACCAACAAATATATTTGCGACACTAAAAGATTATTTTTATTTGACGTTATATCCCTATCATAAAGTAGCAGACTTAGCGTTTAAATTCATACATCTTCCCCTTGCCAATCGGTTTAATTAAAAGAATTCATCAAAACAATAATTTTTCAATTAATTTTTTTTGCTTTACTTTTATTTTCTTTCGTGTATTTTAAACAAGTTACATTTTAAGAATAAGTACGAGCTATTTCCGAGTCTATTTTGATAACAAATCTGTTTTTAATCAGCAAGGCGACTGGAAAATAATTGGTCTAGACTCATAGTTTCATTTGAAGCGTATTAAAGAGGCTCATTCAATTATTTTTTGATCGCCAATAATTTTTTAATCAGCAATGCGACTTTAAATAGACACCTTTGTGTGATTTGTAGTCGAAACCGAGGTCCACGCTAGTCTAGATCCAATAAAAAGTTATAAATTACATTTAAATTAATCCAATTAATATTACATTATAATTTGTATTAATCAAAGTGACCTAAGTCTTATACATTTATTTTGTAATTAATTTTAGGGATGGAATTGGAGATGGTCAGTTGAATATCTGTTCTAAATACGAAATTCCTCAATTTGAAAGTGTTTGCAGAGATCGAATAAAAATTGTTTTCATTGTAGTACAAAAGCGAATCAATACAAGGATTTTTTCGGTAAGTTTTGATTAATATATCTTGAAACACTATATATTTGAGAATGTTAGAATGCTAGAAATTTACTGTGTTACCATTTGAAAAGACTACCCTACTAGACTACTACAATGCAGAAATCGGACAACTAAATCATATTGCTGCAAAATGGCATATTTTTTGCTATTATTGAATAGCCTCTTATAACCTCTAATCTTAAATACTTAATAATTATTAAATATGTATATAAAAGAAAAATTGTTTTATTTGTTCAACCGGTACGAAACCTGATTCCGTAACACATTTTCGTTAGAAAACAGTAACCGAACCTTTTAACCAACCCGAAACCGTTTCCGAAATACTGGTTGAAAAAGTTACAGTAGTCAAAAGCGATATTTGATCCGGTTTTAATCCCTGCTCCATAACCAACTATTTTTTGATATAGCTTTTTACAATGGGGCTATTATAAACTAATTTTAATTTGTTTGGATAGATAGTAATTCGCACGCTTTCGGTGTTCATCGTCGGAGTCATGACGAAACTTGTATATTGTGCATATCTCATGTATATTCGATTATTTTGTGAACTATATTAAAATATTCTCTTTTAAACGTTTTTTTCAGGGAAGCGACAATCATTTTGACAATCCGTTGCCAGGAACAATTGTTGATAAACACATAACCAGAGCTAAAATGTATGATTTTTTTTTGGTTTCGCAATTGGTTCTTCAGGGTACCGTCAGCCCTACTCATTTTGTTGTTTTACGAGATGATGCGAATTATGGACCAGATATCATCCAAAAATTAAGCTATAAAATGTGTTTTTTATATTACAATTGGCCCGGTACTGTACGAATTCCGGCTTGTTGTATGGTGAGTAATTTATTTATAATACATTTTACCCTATATCTAATTTGTTATACTATGACATCTTTCTTATTTGGGAGTAAGACTATGATGTGCCAACGCTACTCGAACTGTACACCATCGGTGTGAGCAGTCGGGGACCGTGGGCCACATACAAAATCACATAATTCACAAACACTACTGAATGTTTAATAATAAATCATCAAACATATCCACCTCAAAAAATTAAAAATAAAAAAAATTCAATTTTCTTATGCTAGGGATATTTAATCTTTCAAAATAAATGTCCCTAACGAGATCTTTAGCACAATATGCTCTGATAGCTTTTGGCCAGTTGTTAAGCTTTTGGTTGTTGTTAAGGAGTTCGAAGCAAAGAAAAAGAAGACGGCCTATAAGGAATAAGTCTTCCTAGGCCAGACCTGATCATTGTGCCCTCTACGTCTTCAAAAAACTAACAAACTCTATCCTATCTATCCTAAACTCTTATTTCCAATCAGAATAAAATAGGCTTACGCAGTAAGCTCCCTAAATTGTATTCTGATAGCCTTTCGTTTATATCCCAGGTTATTGTGTTCACAGAGATCCTTAGCTCCGAAGTTTTTCCAGCTGTGTACACTTTATACAGGCTGGATCGGCCTATCCGCCGAGGTGGTGGTGTCCTCATAGCAGTGAACTACACACTCAAGTCAGAAATATTAGTTCTTGAGGAATGCTACGATGTTGAATTCCTTTGTGTAAAGCTATCTGTTAAAGGTAGTTTCGTTTATATTACATGTTCTTACATTCCTCTGTTGTCGGAACTTCCTATTTATTTGAACCATCTTTCCGCTATCCAATCGGTCTCCAATAGACTTTCGGATAGAGAACATTTAATTTCTACCTGGTCTGCTACCAAATCTTTAAATACTCTTTTTACTACTGCACAACATGACTTTATTAATGGCTTGTTCGACATTTCGCTATCTAACTCGTTGCAGGGTACAGTTCTCGGATGACCCGAAAAAGTTTTATAGCTTTGTTAACACTAAACGGAAGCCTAATACACATCCTTTGTGCCGATCCGATCTTTTTGCTCAGTTTTTTTTCAACTACTTATTCTTCGTCAGTCGATTCAAGCCACCCTATTCTTACAAAATGTCCCAATCGAACCTATTCTTTAATCCTAGTTTAAACGAACGATCTCTTCTTTTGGTTCTTCAACGTGTTAAGCCAGTTTATGCCCCAGGTCCCTATGGAATAATCTAAAATTGTTTACCTTATCCTTAGAAACCTCCAACTTTCCCCTTATTTGGAAGGAATCATTTGTTATTCAAAACGGAGGCCAACAATTATAGAGGAATCTCTAGGTTGTCAGCCATCCCAAAACTCTTCGAAAAATCGATAAATCCCCATTTGCAGCATCTTTGTAGATCAGCCTTTTCTCCATGTCAACATGGATTTATTAGGCGAAGATCAACAACAACTAATCTTTTGGAGCTCACTTCATTTATAATAAAGGGCTTCCAACAGAACTTTCAGTCAGATGTAATTTATACTGATTTCAGTAAAGCATTTGACTACGTTAATCACTACCTTCTTGTTAGGAAACTCGATTTAATGGGTTTTCCTGTTGATCTTCTTAAATGGATTTCAAGTTATCTGATTGGCAGGACGCAGAAAGTCCTCTTTAAAAACAGCATATTTAATGTTTTCCGGGTTACCTCTGGGGTTCCACAAGGGAGCCATTTGGGTCCCTTATTGTTTACATTATATGTTAATAACCTGCCCAAAGTTTTGGCTAACTCTAGTGTGCTCATGTACGCAGATGACGTTAAGCTTTGTGTGCAGTATAAAGACAGCTCTTGCCAGTCGGATTTACAATCAGATCTGAACAACTTTCAAACATGGTGTCATGTTAATAAATTAAATTTTAATGGCTCTAAGTGCAAGCTGATGACATTCTCACATGTCACTCCCATGGTTGTGACTTATATGCTAAACGGCATCTCTTTGGAAAGAATCACTCTGGTCGACGATTTAGACTAGACTTTATAGATCATATTTCGTGCATGGTGAATGAAGCCAGAAGTGTGCTTGGATTTATTAGGCGGTGGTCGAAGGAATTCGATGACCCTTATTTTACAAAAACTTTATATACTTCATTAGTTCGTCCTATCTTAGAGTATGGCTCGTCCGTTTGAAATCCACAATATGAAGTCCACAGAAAACGCGTCGAATCAGTTCAAAAGAACTTTTTACTTTTCGCTTTACGCAGCTTTAACTGATATTGAGCCGAATGTTACCCTCTTACACAAGTAGACTTTTACTAATTAACCTACCATCCTTAGCCAACCGTAGAACCATGCTAGGTATTACCTATATTTACAATTTAATCCGTAGTGACGTGGAGAGTTCTGATCTGATAGGTCAGCTAAATTTCCACGTACCGAGAAGAAATACTTGATCCTTTTTACCTTTAATGTTGCGCCATTGCGCAACATCGTATGAAGTGCATGAACCCTTAAGAGTTTTGTGTCCTAATTATAATGATATGTACCCAATAACCTCAAACGTAGACAGCCTTCCCAAACTACAAACTTTTATCCTAACTTACTTAGTACGTATGCAACCAAACATTCAGGCAGCACGCCAGTAGTTAATTTCCTCGCAAACTTTACCTATACTTTCTCCTATCACGCCTTCTAACACCTAACCCTAACATGCACGTGCTTGGTGTCGAAACGGCCACTTGAGTGTACTGACCGTAGTGTCCAATTAATCGAATTAATCTTAATTTAATCTTAAAGAGGTAAGATAAAAGTAACTATTGCCTCTCAACTACAAAAACTATTGCCAACTATTTATAAATTTGAATAAAACAAATAAGAAAATAAATGTAAAAGTCATTAAAAATTGCAATATTTCGAAATAGCTGGAAATGTTGAAAATTGTTGATAGTATAAACATTATTCTTCACGAAAATTCATATCAGAAGATTTGTAGTTAAAGTGGCAATCATCACTCTTACCTTACTCATTTGCGAAGTGTTTTTAGTTGATATCACAAGTTTTTTTTGAAACTTTATTGATAACAAGAACAAGTTTTGATATAAAGAATGAGTACTACACATATTTTACAGAACATTTTTTGTAAAATAAAAAAATACATTTCGTTGACATAGGGCCGTAACTTGAAATTCTGAAAATATGTAGCATTTTGTGCAATAGATTTGTGTTAAAAAAAAAAAATATAGTTTAAATATTTGTTATATTAAACAAGTACGAGGGCGACAGTCGAGAGAGACCCACTGTGAGATACACGGTCCCCAAAACTTTGCGGCGGAAGTTAAAAGGCATTAGTTTCTGTAGCAGCTATATGTTATTGTAGTCGAATCAGGCAGTGATTAAGCGCTTTTGGTACCAAACGAGATTTTGAGTTTTCATAGGTCATTCTGAATGGTTTTCACAGAGCCTTCTGATATTTCAATCATATCAGTAATAGTCAACCTGCAGACTGTAGATTTCCTACTTGTTTTAATTTGTCTTTAGGACATTTTAGATATAAAGTACCTCATAAGTAAAGTATAGTTTTGCAAAAAGATACTCCTTAAATTAAAGATTCTGCTGGTAAAAACACAGATTTTTGCGCATGACATACATTATCTGCCGTGAAGTACACTCGCTGACCGTTCTCATGATCCACCTCTAAAGGTTCTATTGTTGGATATCGTTCATTCTGCATTTATCTTAATATATCGTCCAAGTTAGTATTGGTTTATTTCATGAAGCTGTGCGGCGGCTACATTAACTACTCCAAACAGTGCCACGACGCCACATTTGTCATATGTTTGCAAACGTAATGTCTTAAAGGTATTTAAATATGTGAGGGTCATTTTTTAATCTCTAACTATTGTCTATTCATATAAACATAGATTTTACTACTGACTCGCTTGGGTGCCATAAATAGGTCATCAGAAATCAACGTCATTTGGGCTGGACTGCCTAAGCAATGGGTTATTGTGTTGTTGTCCGTAGTATGGATATTGGAATTGCTGCGATATAGTGAGATTGATGGTTGTTTAGCTATAATGGTTCTTTGAGCCGTATGGGTTTATGTGTAATGTTTTATTATGGTATTTTTTTATAGTTTTGTTTGATCTACAGGCCCAAATTTGTATTAATTTTATAGGAGCAATTAAGTTATCATGGATTTCGTTCTAACGAGAATGGTCGTGTCGTCAGCATAGGTGGCGGTGCGCTCTATCCTGGACAACCCGCAAAAATCAGCATTGCAGAAAGCTACGCATACATATGACGGTTTGGACAAGGTATCTTTATATGTAGACCCCTTTTTTTCCATAATTTCTTTTCTATTATATTTTTTAATGCGAGCATCGCGTTTTTGTCAAAATAATTATTTAAGTCCCATTTCTAAAGACGCACTAAGTGCTGTGTTCAAATCAAGTTTCAGCAACCGAATTTATGCGCGTAGGTATTTGGTTATGACTACTGTTTTTTATCTTTTATCTTAAAAAATCTTTTATTAATGAAAAACAAATTATTTTATAAAATTCAGCTTATTTCTTAACTGTTTCGCCCTGGCATTCAGCTTTTTAAAGCCTTTTGTTCGGAACCAGTGTGACCAAAACATTTGTGAAATTGGCCATTTGTGAAATTGAACATTTCCTTAATTTTTTTTTTGGTATTTCTAGATGTTTTTCTTTTTCGACATGATTGCTGAATGAGTGCGTCGGCTCAGACGAATTCGAAGTCGGTACTTTGATGACTAGGGCAAACCTTGTTTGCCTGTGTATTTGTTCAGTTTAGTTTTTGGCGTTATGTCTGCCTTGTGTTTGCATTTAGTTTTGTCAATTCTGTGACCGATCCGTGTGGTTTTTAACTTTCGATTATCCGTATCTGCATTCCTCAGATTTATTGTCTGGTTTGACCAGATTGCCAAGACCTTAACTTTATCTTAAAAGAAGAGCAAAGACAAAGAACATATTTTCCTTTCTTTTCAGTCCACGGCTTTGAAAAAAACACTTCTCAACAAAAATTTTAACAATTATCTACCCACAGAAAAAACACCACTGTTCTGGCCCACCGAAAAATCGAAAGTAAACTCTTAAACCTTTTTAACTTCAAAATTGCCCTTAGGATTTCGCAAACCTTAATTCTAGGGGAAAAATCTTGATCTGGAAACACTGCTGAGTGACTTCCCACTAGTAGTTGTCCGTTTTCTATAGGGTTCAGGGCTCAGTCGGATTCAAATTTGAATTACTTTTTCGTTATTTTTTTATTTTTATCACCGCAAAACTAATTTCCTTGAAAAACAGTTGTAGGGACTGTTATTTTAATAAAAAAAAAAAAGTCAAAAACTCTTTAAAGTTACCGTAATATATGTATTATGACCCAATTTTTTCATTAATAAATGTATATGGTTTCTGAGGGACATTTTTTGTAAAACCTGATTTAGGTCTTCTAACTTAATGTTTAAGGTGTTACATCTAACGTGATTTTTAAGAGGTTACATCAAGTTTGAAACTAAATATAAGTTATTTATTTATTAGTTATGGTTTTCTAAATTGATATCATTTAAAATATACTAGGAACTTTAACGTGGAAATGCCATTACTACTGATACTGATAGCAGGTTGGCATGCACAATATAAGCTGGCTTACTTAAGTTTCCCAGAACTTCAAAATATTTTGCAATTTCATTCTTATTGTTTTATCCCAAGTTTAAAAAAACCGTAAACTTTTTTATGTCCTTTATCTTTGTAGTTGGTATTCAAAGTATTCAATTGAAAGATTTTAATTTTCTTAAACTGTAAACAGAAGCGGAATACATATTACACACAGATGGTCCTTAGCTTTGAACAAACAATTCCCCCCAAAAAAATAATGTTGGTCAATTGGTAAACAAAAATGCGTTTTATATTTTTGTTCTAAACGCAAACACGGTTACAAACAAATAGTTCTGATGAACTCCGGTAGATTCAGCTCCGGAGTGGTGCACGGCCCCGTTCAGATCCGTGCAGTTAATGTGTACATTTAAAGAGCGCCCATGGGAGGTGGTTAAACCTTCCGAAATATTCGGAATTTTAACGTGAAAATTGGACGCAATATACTTAAGGAGTTATTCTCCGGATTTAATTGTCAAATCGCGTTTTCGTTTTTGGACAATAACGTGCAATCGTTTTTTATCGGAATATTTGGTTATTTTTTACTGCTCAAAACTGACTTTATTGTTTTAAGAAGTATAATGACTGTTAAAATGCTTTTTACTTGTACAATTGTTTGCTTCTAAGCAAATAAAAGCACAGATAACTTATTTATCGATAGGAAACCCTGAAATTTGTTAACTGATTTAGTGCACTTTTACCATTTAAGTAATTAATTTAATTAATACAGATTTATTTAAAAAAAACATCTACCTTTGTTTAGCAGTATTTATGTTTATCTCTTTATTCTGGCTGTGCATTTCTACCAATGGTCTTGCAACCTTTGCCTTTTTTCGCCATATATATCCTAGGTGGGAGGTATTCTTTAAGAAATAAATACGTGCTGGATTAATCTTCTGATAGTATGAAATAAACATTAAAAGGACAAAGAGTAAACTGATTTTTTTATACACATAAGAACATACCTCGACTTTTAAAAAATCAATCGGTTTATCCGAAAAAATCAATCGACCCTTTATTTTTATTGGAGCTTTTAGGCGCGGTAAAGTAAAATTGCAAGTTTTTATAGAAATGTCGAATTGAAGATCTAACGCGTCTAACGACACATCATCTTAGTCCAACAACAGGTTGAAAGGATATTCAGTCGGATATTGGTCAGCCATTTAAAAACTTCTTGTTTCTACGTCCGTCTGTTTAAATCAAAACGTTATTTTAAATGGCTGAAACCTCTCTTATTTCACTAAACAGTTTAGCGAGAAAATGTCTACAAAACATATATCCCGCGTATTATAAGTCGTCATGTGCTATCGTCACAATCGAACTCCTAACCCCACAGCCGGAAACCCGGATCACTTTCCTCTATAAAGCCAAACTCAACAAAAAATATAAAGGTAGTCTGCGTTTTACTTTTCGAAAACGCGGAATCGATGCTCCCATTCTTTACTTTCGCGAGTTATAGTCAAATTAAAAAAAGAACGAGTTTTTCTTGTCGGAATGAAAAGTAAATTAAATTTTTTAATTTCTCATTGGCCGATTAATGTTGGACCTTTTGTAGTGTACTGCCACCATTTTATAATACCTATAAAATGAAAAGGTGTGCATAAATATGGTTGCAAATGGATCAAAAAGGTTTTTTCTAAATAATCCTGTTTAGCTTAATTACTTAAAGTTTAAATCCTTATTGATAAATGACTTAAAGTAAAAAAAAAATGTAAGCGAATAAAAGACATTAAAACAGTCTGTTTACTTTTTAAAACAATCAAGTACAAAAATTACAAAATATTCTTATAACAAACCGATTGCAAAACATTCGTGAAAATCTGCCCACGAACAATGAACAATAAGGTTATGAATCAAATAGAAAACGCAAACATGTAAACATTTTCTTTACCTTTACGTATTTAATAAATATAAATGTCAAGGACATTTCAAAGTCTAAGCTAAAGAAAAGATTAATTTAAATTGTTGAAAACGCGGTACCAAATCCGAAGCCTACTTACTTTACTTTACTAGGACATGGTTAGGGACATTTCAACGACTTTTTCTTTTTAATGGAACATTTTAAGAACCTTGTGAAAAAAAAACAACCTTTAGCTAAAAACATAATTTGATAAAATCTTCGCCGAATTAGATTTTGAATTTCCATGGTTAAACTGACCTCGGAATGAAAATCATCCAGTGACAAATGAAATTTGTTTGTATAAAAGTAACATCACTAAGATTGGAATTTGTTTTAATAAATATTTGTGTTTATAAACATAGAAAACATTTTTTTTTTGCAATTGTTATAATATATGTATAATATTGTAGAGAATATTTGCTCATGTGTATATCCCCCTTAAATTAAAATATAATACATTTATTTTAAACAAATATTACGTTAATTATTTTCAGTACGCCCACAAATTGGCTTACTTGATTGGACAAAGTATTCAACGTGATGTAGCTGATACGCTTTTGGAAAAACTATTCTACTTATAACCGTGTTCATCATTTTGTATTTTGAAAAAATAAAAAATAAGAATAATTTGTTTGTTAAATTTAATTTTAATTATTGTTGAGATTTAAGCAGACGTTAGCCTTTGTTTATTTATTTACGGTTAAGCAACGAGTGTTTTAATTTTAATTATGAGAATGGAGGCACACACGAGATATAATATTTCCTACAATCAAATTTACTTAATATTCAGTTACAAAAAAATACACCTTATAAAATTGTAAACATATAACGCGAAAGGGATCCTCTAAATTTGCTAAGAAAATTGCTAGAGCGATAGCCGAAAGTGATGCGATGCTCTGACAGGAATCAAAATCTACTCTAGAATAGGTCGATCAAAAGAAGTTGAAAGTTATTTTTTGTTGTAATGGTCTTCAAGAACTCGTTTTGCTTTGCTGACAATAATACCAATGAGAAATGCAAATTTCAGGTTGCGGGTAAGTAAAATTAGTAGGTCTGTAGGAAAATGTGTACGTTTAAGGCAAAGTGACTCTTATGAATAATTTAAGAAGATTAAGTGTTGAGGTTCTTCAGGTCCGTTTGCAAAAAAAAACAAATTTAAACGTCGTTAGCATACCTCAGTATGTGGGAAGATATCATTACTTAAGGTTAGTCATTAATTAACAACTAAAAAAGATACAATCTACTTTTTTAAACGATTACCTAGATCAACATAAAGGAGGACATCAAAGAAATTTTTGTTAATATAAGATTTTTTCTAGCTTTAATAATGCTTTAGGACTCTGAAAATAATATTAAACAATGTAATCCGCCAAAACATTTTTATTTTGCTACGTTCTTCTTATATACATAACCTTCTCTGATGGCAGTAAGTTATTGTATCATTGTACCTCATGGGTACCGGGTATAAAAACGGAACTAATGTGGTCCAATATGTATTCTAGTATGACTTCACCGTTACATACTTTTTTATCACATCGGGTATGGTCCATATTTTTACAGGGACTCTCCTATAAGCAAACTATTTAAATAGAGTCAATTTAAAAAGATCCCCACACGGACTTTTTTTTTTTAAGCTCATATGGTGCACTAACCTTTCGGCGGAACACGTTTGACTCGGCTTCAAGTCTGTCTTTTTAAGGTTTTCGTGGAGTTTTAAATTAATCGTCATTCCAACGAATCATCGCATTTGCTACCCGGAAGTGGGTAATATAAATTCCTGGATTGGTTGAATTTTTGCAGAAGAACTTACTTTTCCCCACGTTTATAGTAATAATTTTCGGTGTTCTTCAAACGTCGGGGAGCATACAAAAAAATCGTCTAGGTAGACTAAACACACAACAAACGATCGAAATGCAATCACCTAATCTTTCAAGCGGACTTCTTGCTCGGTGGTAAGTGTATAAGTGGTTTGTAGGCGGTCTCCTGTCTAGAATTGCAAGTGGCGTTATTTTTTCTAACTTTGTAATCCGTACAACTCATTAACCTGCTAGTGGCAACCCAAACTCGTCCAGAATTCGATTGCAAAATGTCTGTTGTAATGCCGGAACTCTTTCGCCTTTCCTTCCCATTTTAGTGTCAAGTTTATTAGGACGGTAACTAGAGTTTTCCCTCCGCGATAAGAAAACGTATAGTAAAGAATGTTAGAAAATTAACATACAACTCTTAATGGTTTATGAAATTCATACGATGTAGTAGAGGGTCGAAACACTAGAAACACTGTTTTTAAATTCGACTGGTAGGAGTTGTCTTTACATTGCACATAAAGTTTAACGTTATCAACATACATGGGTATTTTAGAGTTAGGCAAAACTTTGGGCAGGTCTTTAATAAATAATGTAATGTGTAATGTTTGGAGGAATGGTGACGATTAGGTTCGATTTGGTCATGTTGTATGAGTAGTTCTGGTTTGAATCGTATGACGAAAAATAAGTAGTTTGAAATTTCAAATGAAAGCAAGGAAGGATGTGTAATTGGCTTACGCTTAGTGTTGACAAAATTATACAACTGTTTTGGGAATTAAGCATTCTCCAAAGCTAATTATCCAGACGTGAGTTTGTAGTCAACCGCTATGAGGACATCACCACCATGTCGGATAGTCCGATCTAGACTGTATTAAGTGTACTTAGCTGCAGAAACTTTGGTGCCAAGGAGCTTTCTAAGAAGCTTCCTACGTAAGCCTTTTGCATTCTGATAGGACGCAAAGATGACTTATTCTTATAGGCCCCGTTTCCTTTTTCTTAGCTTTAAACTTCTTAACAACATACTGTAATCAGAAGCAAAATATATTGTGTTAATGAATTCGTTAAGGACATTTATTTTGAAAGATATAATATCCCTAGCATACAAAAATTATAAATTTTGATAATTTAATTTTTTTATTGTTCGGTTTTTCCTTTTGCTTTGCATATAGGCAATAACATCTTCAGATATTTGATGAGGGGGAAGCTGCCAATGAAATGTATGTTTCGTTGGTGGTACTACAATGAGGGCTTTTGGCAACTCAGACTGATTGTTCAGTTGGGGACGGTGGTCTGAACCTGACACTCTGGGGAGTTTTCGGGACTGAGCTCTGCCTTGTCGTTCATTGTGACCCCAGCAACAACACGGAAATCACTGGAGGCACACATTGAGGTCGATGCTAAGACTAAGGACATTGCCAAGCGGGTCTGCGGTTGACCGCTAAGGGCACATCATTCGATTTACGAAAACTACTAAGTAGCTGAATCAAATCTGGTTTGCCTCATGAAAGACCTTATGTCCTTACATCCCGAGAAGTCTCGCTGCAGCACCGCAAGCCAATGTTTTTGGACATATCATCGACCGTTCGAGCCGTACAACCAGGCGTGCACGATCGTAAGATCGCCAAAAGCAAATGCATTTTTGCAAGATTTAATTACAGACAGTATCACAAGACATTGAACTGATTATCACTGTACCTTTACATTATGAGTGGAGCGGGATAGAGAGCGTGGCTACGTGCAGTGAGAGCGCAGGCGAGCGGGAGCGTTTGGAGTAAGCAATCTTTAGAACGGTTAGCTGCTGCTGCGACGAAACAAACGTCGGCAAAGCAAAATAAGCACAAAAAGAAATGCAAGATACTGTGTGGAGTAAGTTTTGGAAAAACATAAACTCCCCCAAAACCATAACGATAACGATGGGTAACGATGGCCAAGTGCAAAGGAGTCATATGAAGGACGGGGACTTGGACTCCAGCGGCTAAGGGCGTTGCGGTCACGCGGGACTGGGCAAAGAAGAGACACCGAGAACTGCCGGACTTTGGACAGAACAGGCCAAGGGCAAAGCGGTCGTCCGACTTTGGATCCGATCGCTATGTACACCGGACATTGGACTGGACGGCGTGATCTGGTTCGGTCAGAGCAACGGTACTATGGAAAACTATAAAAGGAGAAGGCGGACTCAGCGCGCCACTTAGTAAAAGTGCGAGAATCAGAGCAAGTGCGTGAACGGAGCTAAGGAAATCAAAATCGACTGCGAGATTGTCAAGTCGAGAAATTTGGGGCTTCAAGTGGCAAGCCATCCCAGCTGAGGCTTCAACGATGAGATTGCCGCCGAGTGCGAGGTTGCGATAAACCGGTATTTCGGTACTGTGCCATAACGGTCGCAGACGAAGAACGGGCGATTTTCGTGGGGATACGGGATCAAGGAGTCCTTGTGCGGACTCAACGGCGGTTGTGGGCGATACGACAGCTAGACTAGGTTGTGCAGACGCCAGTCCTACGCGATTTCGGCATAGGGTGTGGAGTCCTACCAGCGAGGATCAGGGTGTGGGGATCTGTCGATCTGACCCGCAGAGCGCAAGTCGTGCTAGCTCCTTCACGAGACATCCGAGCGTCTCGGTGAACCGGTCGCAGCCTCAAACTCGGCAGGAGCCACGCGTCGGGAAACAGGAGCGTGGAGCGTGCGGCTAACTGCATCAGGAGCAGAGGAGACCATTCGGCGGCAGCCTCCACGGATCAGGAGGAGTCATTACATAGCCACTAGCCGTATTCCGACAGATATAATATAATAGATATAAATAATACAAGATATAAATGTAAATTTAGTGAAATGAACCCTCCATTGTGTTATCAGCTGGGCGGGAAATCACTGGCAATAAATTTGTTGGGACGAGCACACGAAATCCTCGGCGTCTTGGTGAACCGCAAGTCTTATCTATATCAGATTAGTTCGCGCGCTGCCTCAAATTCTTGCTTATGCTGATGATATGATTTGTAGAGTAAAATCTGAACAGGGCGAGCTTTACTTTTTTATTGTGTTGGGGTAGGTCTTGTTGGCCCAGGGACCCACGCTTCCTGTCGGACTGGTTGTTGACTCGATGTAATAATATGGTTAATTCTTGCCACTGTAGTTTCATGGAGTATCATGAACACGCGCTGGCACCTGCTTTCCTCCCTTTCTTCTCCTTTCTGATATAATGTCGGTGGCTCGTTACAGGTGTAGCATAAGTATGTGTGAAACGGAAAAAATCTCCGAGAAGTTGGGTTTCGAAAACAAGTTGGTGCTTAAAAACATATTTTTTTAAAAACAACATTTTTTATGGTGACTTGTCAACAGGTTTATATTTTTTATAATCATTTTTGGGAATTTGCATGCAGGATTGCACAACTTAAAACCTTAAAATTTTTAGCAATGTAAAGATTTATAATAATTTTTTTATCAGGTAGCAAAATTATAAATTTACAGACCTTGGTAAGTCCAAAATATTTTTTTAAAAGGTGGGCAAACGAAAATATTATCTTATAGGAGGTGGGCAAACGTTATTTTTAGGAAAAAACTATTTTTAAAGGGAGGGCAATCAAAATTAATATGTTTTAAGAGGTGGACAATCGTTGCAAACAACACACATAAACAAATATAATAATAGCACATATGATTCCACATTTTAAATCGTCAAACAAAAAATGAGTATGTTAATTAATCTTTTTTTTTTATTAACACGATATTATGGAAGCAGAGCTGCAGAAAATATTCTGGCAGCGATTTATTTGGTTTATTTATTGGAAGTTAAACAAATGCAGATGCCGGGAAGTATAAGAACTGATGTGCTCACTTACATGTTTCCCTGATTTGTTTTACTGGCTTATTTACGCTGGGCGCCAATTAATAAAATATAGAGGTCGGATGAGCAACGAATTGCCTTCTGCAAACGGCGGCTTCTCTTGTGTTCTCGGGTGGACGCTCGCAGTTGAAGATAACTCAATGGGGGTGGACGGCAGGTCCACTGCTGGCTGCTGATCGGCTGGCCGAAAAGTTCCCAATGATGAATTAGGAAGTTTATGATGGAATGGTGACTGCCCTTCTTTACCTGCTGGCCTAGGGACTCAGACAGTTTATCAATAATAAGATTTTAACGACAGATTGTCGGAGTTAAGTTTATATGAGCAGTGGCTTTTTATTCTTCAAATGTCAAATCAAAACTGATACTTAAAGTTAACATAAATAAAACTCAGCGGCCACTCTAATAGGTAGTGATTGCCGACTATGCACGGGCTTCCGGTCAGACGCTGTGTCAGCAATTTGGTCGGATCGAGCTTTCGGACGATCGGTTATTGCCGTCGCCCGGTTAACTTAGTTAACTACTCCCTCCTCAGGAATACGGCCGCCCTCGGCCGACCCTATTTGGGCAATCACCTCCCTTAATTGGGCCGTGGATCTCCTGGCCTGGGTGACTCGCCTATAAGTGAGACCGACGCAGATCAACGCGCAGCAAATTGCTTCTGCAACTACCACTATCGATAGTCGTTGATATCCTCCCTGAATTTCTTAATATGCTTCAGGCTACGCTCCCTCAGGCGGTGAAGGTACGTAAGGCTAAGTATGTCGTGTTACAAGGTAATGTTTAGGGATGGCGAACTAGCTACTCCTGGTGCCCTCTTCAGGGCCGTTTCGTGAATGACGTACCGGCTTTTGTTAACCGTGGCACTCTCAATGAAGGTGATAAGGTGAGTTCCTCGTAAGTGATCGTAAGTGCCATTGTTCTCACTCACACGAGCCGGGCGATCGTTTATGATGATGATTCCTTCATCCACGTAAGTGACGGGATGTAAATCGCTGTGTTAAATATCAGAGTGCGCAATACTTCCATCGTGCAGTTCCTGGGCGCATGATCTTCTCAGCGCCAGTTGGCAAAATGTGGCTCCAGGGGATACGGAGCAGTTTTTGACTGTGTGGATCTCTTCGTTGCAATCTGCTATAACCTTGTCCTCCAGTCTGAGTATTGTGTCGAGGTGTAACACCGGAAAAACGGTGATTTTTGCGCATGCTGACTTAATTTTAAGAAATTTAATAATGAAATGCAAAATGTTAACGGATTGTAATATTTAAACGGACGCAACGGACAATATATCTTTAATGGGGGTATCTGTGGGCTCCTCGATCTACACACTTTCCAGGTCTGTATGATCTAGTATGCTAAGCTAACGATATTGATTTTAGCAAGAGCTATTGCTAGTAATAAATTTTGCAGCTCCATAGCAATCATCCTCTTCCGAGACAATAGCATCTCGTATAGGTGTCCCGAGTCAATTTGGGATTCTTTAGGCGACCTCAGAATTTGATTGACAGTGGCGGTGATATTATTGATTTCTTCTTGTACTTTGTTGTTAATATTAACCTGTCTATTGTTTGCATTTATGAGTTGGAATTCGTTAAGTTTGATTTTTTCAAGGTCCTCCGCGTCTGCGTTCCAGCCTCTTCTATTAACGCCGCTCCCAAGAAGTCTAAACTCCTAGCTACTCTATGGTGAATGCTCAATGATTCGAGCAGGTCACGCACGTAAGCGACATCTACGCTCAAGAGCTTCTGCATGTGCGACTGGGGAAACATGTTACTCTGAGAGATTCGCTGAGGGTCTCACCAATGCGAATTCTTCCCATTCTAAAATTCGTCCACCAATGATGGGAATGTACTTGGCTTGCGAGTAGTCCGTGACATGTGCCGATGTTAGGGTCAAAAGGAATAACAGAGGTACCAAAGTGAACCTGTAATATTTGGATTATTGTAGTGTTATTCAAAATTTAAGTAGCCCACCACCAAACATATAAGATAAAGCGTAATTAAACAAAATGCGCGCAAATGAGTAATTACAAAAACTTATGCTAAGTGGCTAGGGGTGCAAAATAGAAAAAATAGTACAAAATTTATCTAACGAATGGCAACATGGTAGGGCTTCGCCTACCTAAGGATGTCCTTGTCAACCACCCTCCCCTTAATGAGGACTGTGGTCCCCACGTCCGCTTCCACGGTTTTCTCCTCGCATAATGGTGAAAGCTTGTTGCCTAGTCTCCGGTTGGATTTCAATAGAACTTTGTCGCCGACATTGAACACTCTGTTTTGTAGGGAGGCATTTTCCCTGCTCCTCAGTTTCTTTTGGACATGCCTTATCCTATCCTGCATTTCGTACTGTAGGTCATTCGATTGTGTGACTACCACGTCGGCTGGATTCCTATCGATGACCGAATGGATAGATTTGTTGTATTTGGTCGTCGCCTGTAAGATCATCTCTACGGTGTCGCTGATGCCTTCGTCGATTTTGAGGCATCTGGCAAGCTCCACCAGAGTGCCGTGGAAATGCTCCATTTGTCCGTTTGAGACGCTGTGGAGGGGCGGTGCATTTGAGTATTGTCTCAGTACTCTGTCTCAGTACTCTGGAAGACGTTCAGGAGTTGTAGTAGAGCCGGTTTGATATCCTCTATGGTTCTAGAGGGAAATTTTGAAAATTTGTAAGTGGGGATGTATTGCCTATCTGTAAAGATAATGTGTCTATGTGCAGCACATCTCCCACATGATTCGGGACTGGCGTTTCGCCAAGCTCGTTGTTTTTAGGATGCCTGTCATATTTTTACTTAGCGCAGGTCTTACAGTTAGTGTCGATTTCATTCGCTAACCTGGGTATTTTTGGGAAGTAGTATTCCGAAAGTACCTCCTGTGCAGATCTGTGAGCCCTATTTGGTGGCTCGGAATTGCCGGACCAATTCATCCTGTATCATCGCTAGCGAGTGCTAATCGCAATGAATGGCCTTTGGGCACAATGGTGTCCACGAGATCCTCAAGCAGCGACTCCTTTCAGGTGAAGTCAATGTTGTGCCGCCTCTTGTTTCAGACGGAAAGCGTGCTTCCACCAGAGCTTTCTGGTTTTGAAAGCAATTAAATAGCTTATCCGTGGTTTGTGTGAGTGGCACTTGGATGTGAATAGTGGCCGCACACGAATGAGCTTCTTCCGCCTTCACAACGTTAAGTTGCTGGCTGGAGAGGGCATCCGCGACGAGATTATCTTTGCCGTTTTTATAAAACATTTTAGCCCTGGACTCGTCGATGCGAGCTTTCCACCGTTTGATTTTCGCATTCGGATTGGATTCCGTTACTGCGAAGGTCAATGTCTAGTGATCAGTATAAATATTTATATCTTTTACTGCATATAAGTAATGGCGTGATTTGGCTAGTGCCCCAACTATGGCTAAAGCTCTCTCTCGTTAGTAGCGTAATTAACCTCTCGGTCCTTTAGTGTTTTCGGGATCATGGTAATGGGTCTTCCCTTTTGGCATAGTACCGCGCCAATGCCAAAGGCCGAGGCATTCGTCGTTAGGTCGAATGCCTTTTTGTAATCTGGGTATCTGAGGATGACATCCTCTGAAGCCAGAATGTTACGGAACTTTTGAAAAGCAAGCCGTTGCTGCTCGCTAAATTGCTCCTGGATATTTTTTGATCTGTGCCTACTGACACTTCCAGAATGTCCCCTTCTAGAATGTCGAAGATGGGCCTAGCTATTGCCGCAAAATCTTTAATAAAGAATCGGTAATAGCTGGCCAGGCCAAGGAACGATCTTACCTCGAATATATTTATGGGTTCGATAAATTCCTGAATGGCCTTGATTTTCTCTGGATCGGTAGTGGCACCGTTTTTAGTGAAAAGCCGCGATTTTTGCGTTGAAACCCTCCTGTTGGCGTCGTGCAGACTGTTAAGAACCCAATCTACGTGCCGTATGTGGGCGTTTTCTCCATCTGAGAAAACGATGACATCATCGACATAGACATAGCAAAATTTGCCAATCTGCTCCCGCAATATGTCGTCGATGGTTCTTTGGAAGATGATCATTCTTCAATCCAAATGGCAGTCGTCGAAACTCGTCGAAACGTCCTTTTCCGTTAACGGAGGTAAATCCTCCGTCAAATCGAGCGTTTTGAAGTACTTGGCTTTGAAAATTCCCTAGTATCATAGAGATATTTGGCATGGGATAGGTATCAGGTATTGTCTTCCGTTCAATTTGCGAAAATCCAATACCTGTCGCATTTTCCGTTTGCCCTCTATATTGGGTTATTGTAGGGGGACTTTGCAATTATACCATTTTTTAGCAACTCTTGGATTTCGTTGTTGACAAAATCTGCTGCTCCCATTGGGTATGGGTAAAGCTTGGCATAAATGGGCTCCTCACTTACAGTTCTGATGGTAGCTACTACCGACGTGTTGTAGGGTAGAGCCTTATTAGGGTTTGCGAAGGCTTTTTTCCTTTCGCCGAGCATTTTTATAAAGGCATCCCTAGCTAGACGCGGTTGTTCCGAGCAATCTATGCTGGTAAAATTGACATCGGGGCACGATTGAAATTCTAATTTTTCTACCTCGGAGCCCCATTTAAGGTGGCCGGAAGCTAGATAAAGTGATGCCCCTTTCTGTTTTAACAGGTGTAGGCCAATAATGGCATCAAAGGAGGACAAATCTGGTAAAATGAAGAACGTGGCCTTCAAGTTGGATAGGGAAATAAAGCATTTCTAAGTGACAGTGGTGACGCCATGAATGCATCGTAAATGGCGATTTTGCTGGACGCCTACCGCGATCGTTTACCCTTCCGACACCTTCCAACGAACTCAAGCCTATTCAAAACGAAAGGGCGCGAGTTACGTAGAGCACCCTACCCTGTCTCTGTACCCCCGTCGCACTCTGCCACTGGACAAATATAAAAAGGGTATTGGCTCACGCATCGATCGGGGACATGGTCTCGCATACTCACTCTCTCGCTCTCAGCAACGGGATCGAAGCACAAGACGAGCCCTCAGTACATAATTCTTGTGAATAAAGCTTTTTCACTTTTTGTTGCACCACTGAATTGGAGACAAGCATTTTATGCTCTTGCTGAAAACGCTGGGGCATAGGAAAAAACTAGAAGGAACTGAAGATTTCGCTAACTCCCACTCCTTTGACCACGACCAACTGGTAACTGGCGCAGCCGGTCATACTTAACCACAAGTAGAAAAATGTAAAAACAGATGAATGAGTGAGTGTGAAATAGAATCTCGTGTTGTAATAAGTAATGGGAATGTGAAGCAAAACTTATATGTGTATGAAAAACACGGTCATGGGACGCACACAAATTTTTGTATTCTAACAAAACATACAAGTATGTATATCAAACCATACTACACCACAGAACAATGTATGTACATGTGTGTGTGTATATAAGTGCTTGTGTGAAATCAAATGCAATAATCAATGCCGAATTACAAAATGGCCAAGTAACGTACGTACATTGAAATACATACATATGTACATCTGTACATACAAAAACGACATGGAAACAAATGCTGTTAACCACCGCCGCAATACAAAATAATAGAGCACCCCGCTAGAGAAACAAATCTCACGCTCACACACACAATCAAAAGCGGTTTAAAATCAAACACTGTTAACCATTCCTGCATACAAATTGTTAACTAATTTAACTAAATCTGAACCGTCGTGCTATCGAAACAAATGTTGATAACCTTAGCAGCAACAGCAGAAACGAAACGAGCTGTAACGAGCTGATTTTCTGTGTTAATTGCTCGCGATGTATGTGCGCGGCTAGCTCGGGGTGTATCGTGTGCGCGCCCCAACAAATTTATTTGTGTGATTGCCCGCCCAAGTGATACCGCACGAGAGGGTTAACTTCATCCCGGACTCATCCCGCTGGTTTATCTGCTCCTGACGTCGTTGGCTCCTTGCTCGCGACGCGTGGCTTCCGCTGTATTATGAGCTCGTGGGTGCTACCGGCTCACCGAGACACTCGGATGTTATGCATCCGAGTGCACGTCTCTCGACGGAGCTATCACGACTTGCGCCCGGAGGGTCAGATCAACGGATCCGCACACCCTCATCTTCGGCGGGTAGGACTTCACGTCCGCACACCCTGAGCCAGAAGTGGGTAGGACCGACGTCTGCACACCCTGCCTAGCTGCCGTATCGCCCGCAACCGCCTTGGAGACCGTACACGGACTCCTTGCTCCCGTATCCCCACGGAATTCGCCGGTTCGTCGTCCGCGATCGGCTTGGCACAGTACCGCGATACCGAATCGCCTCTCGTCAGACTTCGTGGCACGGCTCCTTTGCTCGCAACCTCGCACTCGACGGCAATCTCAGCTTTAAGTCTCAGTTGGGCCCCACTTCAAGCCCCAAACTTCTCCACTTAGCGATTTCGATTCCTTCGCGCACTAGATTCCGCTTTCTATGACTCCGGTTCACGTACTCGCTTTAATTCTCGCATTCGTACAGAGAGTGGATGTATACACACACATATGTACATAACGCAGTGAAACAAAAATCAAATACTGATAGTCGCTGCCGCTGCGTCACAAAACAAAAAAAAAAAAAACACTAATTTTTTATGTTTACATAAACTGTGGCTGCAGCGAAATATATAACAGATAATTGAGCTACCCACTTATGACACACTGCTTATACTACATACATACATTTCAAATCTGTTACTGCACACACATATATGTATATATGTGTTATTTCTTTATTACATTGTATCACATTACATTACATTAGCATTCTATTATTACATCTGTATATTCATTTTGAAATTTTGTATAATAATTTAATAATAAAACACTCTATATTGCAGAGCACAGGAAACAACAAGATCACAAACACGCAAACACTATCAACACAAATATGTATTTATACTAAACATATATAATAACTTACCAGCTAACATATAAACACGACATATCTACAACTTCTTCACTTTGTAAGATACAAGTAAAGCCATTTATTGTCAAAAAAATTGACATCAAAAAAAGACATTATGATCTTCGTAGAACATTTTCCCACCTTCGACGGCACATTAGATAGGACAATTAGATAGGTTCATTACAAGTGTCGAAGGTACCCTTACGTTCTTTCGTGGTGCTGACCAGACACCATATGGCTTGCTCACCCTTAGAGCCATAAGGAACAAGATAATACCTAGGGCTGACGAAGCTTTGCAGTTGGCTAATACTCCACTGAATTGGAATGATATCAAAGCTAACCTGATTCGGCTTTATTCAAGCAAGAATGAAGCCAGTCTTCTGAGCGAACTCAGAGCATTCTCGGACAATCAATCCCTGGGACAGCTTTTCTTTTGCATATCGATGATTAAGAGCCAACTCTATTCAGTTTTAAGAAATAGCGAAAAGGAGACCTCTGTCGTAGAAGCCAAGAAAGTTGTACATAATGAGGTCTGCTTGAACGCTTTTATAACTGGATTGAGGGAGCCACTGAAAACCCCCGTTAGACAAAAAGTCCCAACTACTATCGAACAAGCGTATGTACAGTGTCAAATTGAGACAATTGATTGTCACTGTATCATTCCAACAAACCCTATTATAATACGGACAATGGAGCAAATCGAGGACTCAACGAACCGAGAGACAAACCGTTATGACCGCAACTATCTAAATGATAGAAGCAACCGCAACAACCACAACGACCGCAACTATCGCAATCATAACAAATGTAATAACCGTCCATATCCTTACTCAAATCAATCCAGAACCTCAAATTCTTACTATAGTACAGCTAACTCGGCGAACAACTCTAACTATAATCGCGACAACGAAAGTTATAGAAATAGAAATAACCCTTTTAAGTCCGCCCAGCACACAATCCAATAACCTTCACAACATAGAAGAAGAAGGACAAACATCAAACAAAAATTTTCGAATACCTGCCTCGGAAACTCATCAGGATACATAAGTCCTGCTACACATAGTTCTTCTCTCCCATTCATAGAAATCGAGTCCCTTCACACAACCCCATTAAAATTCTTAATCGACACTGGCTCCACGAATTCTTTCATCGACCCTAAATTTGCCACTAAAACAAATTGCGTTAGCATGGAAATTCCCATAACACTTAAAACAGCACTAAACAAATTTATAATCAAACAAAAAATAAGCCTTCCGTTCCCAAGAATATTCAAAAACCCTGGTACATGACCTTGCTACCATTTCAATTCCACTCCTTTTTCGATGGGCTACTGGGTATGGACTGGCTTCAACAACTTAAATCTAAAATAGATCTACCTAATTCACAATTAAAACTATTTAACACTACCCTACCCATTTCAAATTATAACAGTTAAACCTCAAACACATGCAAGAACTATAGTACCGTTGCCAGCACAGAACAAACAGAGAGGTGTACCTATTCAATACAATTAAAATTAATAGCGAACTAATCATATCAGGTGGCCTTTACATTACAAAGGATAATGTAACAAATTTTGAAGTAACAAACTTTAGCGATTCAGATCAACCCCTTTATCTTGAAGACCCTATCGAAGGTACACCCTTTTCCGAAACCAATTATATAGAACTTTTCAACATTTCTTTCGACCGTCCTCAGTCACATTACACCCCGAATTCTCTAGAAGAACTTAACCTAGAGCATTTAAATCCCGAAGAAAAACAGGGATTAACCTCACTATGTAAAAAATACATCGACATATTCTATAACAAAGCCAAACCTCTCAGTTTCACGAACATAATAACACATTTTTTTCCAACTATTGATAACGTTCCTCTGTTCGTTAAATCATATAGATACCCATTTATTCACAAGGAGGAAGTCAAGAAACAAATAGGCTTAATGCTAAAATAAGACATCATAAAATCTAGCTATTCACCATGGAGCGCACCTGTTTGGATCGCACCCCCACCGAAGAACAGAAATGGAGACTTTTAATAGATTACAGGAAACTTAATGACAAACTTGTCCGCGACAAATACCCCATACCACCCATTAATGACATCCTAGACCGCATAGGCAAAGCTAGATATTTTTCAACGATAGACCTTGCAAGTGGATTCCACCAGTTTGAGATGAACCCTGATGACACAGCCGAAACTGCATTTACAGTGGAAGCGCTAAAGAATGCTCCTGCTACCTTTCAAAGAGTAATGGACAACATTTAAGGCGATCTGGTCCGAAGTATTTGTCTGGACTATTTAGATGATATAATAATTTTTTCTACCTCTTTCCAAGAACACCTCACACACCTAAAGAGTGTCTTTCAACGTCTTAGAATTGCAAATTTTAAAATCCCACTTTCTTAGGAAAGAAACCGAATTTTTAGGTCATATAGCCGCCATAATAAACTTCCCTTGCCCCGCAAGCAAAAAAACAAACAAGTCTTTTCTTGGCCTACTCGGCTACTATAGGAAATTCATCAGAGATGTTCCCCGAATCTCCCAACCTTTGACTAGACAACTAAAGGGCAACAAAGTAATCATAGTCGATGATGAATTTTGAAAGACTTTTGAATTTTGCAAATCAGAGAAGTGACCCAATCCTTCAATATCCAGATTTTTCCAAACCCTTCACACTAACCACCGACGCAAGTATTTTCGCCTTAGGAGCTGTGTTATCGCAGGGGTCTGTTTTGCCAGCAGAACCCTATCCGACACAGATGCTAACTACTTTACTATTGAAAAAGAAATGTTGGCAATAGTATGGGCAATACAATACTTCAGACCATATCTCTTTGGTAATAAATTCACAATAATTACAGATCATAAACCATTGACTTGGCTTATGAACTTAAAACAACCAAATTCAAAAATCATTCGCTGGAGGCTGCAATTGTTAGAGTATGACTTTGAAGTCGTTTATAAAAAAGGCTCACAGAACGTAATTGCCGACGCCCTCAGTCGAATAGACTTTACACTTAATCACAACGAAGCACTCATTTCTTCTAAAACGAATCTTCCAAAGTCAACTAAGCCCCTCAATGAATTTAACAATCAACTCGTTTTCAAAATCGACCCCCACACTGGGTGCACTACATTAACCCCATTTAAAAATAAGCTGAGGAAAGAATACCGTAAGCCTTCGTTCAAGTTCAATGATGTTGCAAACATACTCAAGCAGTCATTAAAACAAAAAAAGACATACGCAATTTTTGCCCCCGATCACATTTTCGAACTAATAGGAAAAGTGTATGAAACTTACTTCTCAAATAACAATAAATTCCATTTAGTGAGATGCTTGTTTTTCCTCCATGAAATTACTAACGAATCAGAAATAGAAAAAGTCATAACCGACTATCACATTAATAATAATCACAGAGGCATCGACGAAACACTTTTGCATATTAAACGCCAACATTTCTTTCCATATACATATGAAAGACAAAATTTCCCAATAATCAAGAACTGCGAAGCCTGTCTTAAATTAATATACGACAGACAACCACAAAATATTGCAGTCAAAATTCCAGAAATACCCACAAAACTCTTAGATATAATACATATTGACATCTATACTATCAATGGTAATTATAATCTAGGTATCATTGACAAATTTCAAAATTTGCTGCTTATCCATCAATTTCATTAAATCTGTATAACACTTCTTCAGAATATTCGGTACACCTAAAAAATTG
>VNJM01001678.1:0-177034 GCA_008042475.1 Drosophila kanapiae
TTAGGCTCTCTTTTGCGATGCTTTGACGATGTCGATTTCGTGTTCTAATCAAAATTAGTCGGACGTGTATTTTATCGCTCCCCTTTAAATCAAGTTTTCTCTACATAAACATCACCGATCGTATTTGGATTTCTTACATCTGGTCCGTTGTGCAGTGATCTTTATCAAAAAATCAGTGAACGTAAAAAATAAACATTACCTTAAGAGAAAGTATAGGTAAAGTTTGCGAGAAAATAATCTACTGCATGCGTACTTAGTTGGCTAAGATTAAAGTTTTTAGTTTAGGAACGCTATTTACGTTTAAGGATATAGGGTAAAACTCTAAAGGGTTCATGCATTTCATACGATGTTCTGAAGTGACACAACACTAAAGGTAAATATGATCTAATATTTATACTCGAAACGTGGAAAATTATCTGACCTAAGAGATCAGTACTCTCCAAGTCAGCACGGTGACGGTCTACGGTCTACTAGTATTGGGGAGTAAAAAGTTCTTTTGAATTAATTCGATGAGTTTTCTGATTTGATATCAGACATATTTTGAGTTTAGGGTGCAATCATCACTTCTATCATACCTAGTGTAGGGTGTTTTTCATTCATTTTAATTATACTTGGAAGATTTCAACGCATTTCCTTTCGACCCTATAAAGTATGTATATTTCTGATCAGCATCAACCAATAACATCAAAATCGATCTACATATTTTCGTCTGTACGTTTTTATTATGAGTCTTAAAAAAACAATATCATACCCCTGCCATAGAGCGATCAAACCGGCTCAATATAACTGTATTCAAACGTTTTCAAAGCAGTAACAGTCAGTACCGACCCTATAAAGAATATATATTATATATATACAATCCTCGCCACTTGAATAGGAGACCACCGTATGTTTGTTTTCAATTGCAAGCGTTTAAACGAATATTAAAATCATTAGTTTATCTGAGTAAATATTGTCAATCTGGCAGTGATTCTCGAACGACCGGATAGAAAAATTGCTAAATACAGCTGAGTTTGTAGTTGTAGAACGACCATGTACAAAGCAATGTTGACCTACATATATAGTATAGTATTAAGAAAAAAGTGATTGCCTTTTGGTAATAATGCGCTATATTGTTCTTATTAAAATAAATTATAGAGATATCCTAAGCCACTGTCAGTTTAAGAAATCTCACTTGAGATTCGTAAATTTACAGATCCGATGTATCTTCTGTATCACTCAGATATATATATATATCGATTTTTAAATTAATGAACCGCATTAAATGACTTATGGTGAATTACTTTTAAGCTCAATTTCAGAAAAAAAAATAATTATAAGAAAATTTAAATATCAGTCAGAAACAGAAAAGATCTTATATAATTTGTTCCACAAATTTGTATATTGCTTAAATTTTTCTTGTTATACCAGGGCAGCCTACATAAACATGATGCAATACTAGGGGTATCACTAGGGAAACCAATATTATTTTTAGCGGAATGGTTCCGTTGGAACACTTTTTAATATTAGGGATAATATATAGGAATTAATTATAACCGGCACTAAGACGTTTATGCAAATCCCTTGTTATTCTCTATATACATATGTAAATACCTTGCCGCTGATTGAAGCATGCGGCTTATATGCTTTATAAAGTTGAAAAGTGATCTTAATGCAATGACTTGAGTATAAATCCTAATACATTTAAATGACCAGTTATTTCTAAGGAGCCACTCACTCACCATAACATTCGTCGACATTGTAATAAACTGTAAATACTTGTCAAATTTCAAAAGCTTTGCTGCCACAACTTTGATGCTCAAAGCATTTTCCCAATAAAAATAAAGACTTTAGTATCAAAAGTAATCTCAATAGGGCTGATATTTAAGATCCTGACGTTGGGCCATTGCAATATTAGGACTTTTATCGATAAAAAATCCATACAATTTTCTCATGTGTGACCACGTTTGTTATCGAATAACTATTAATCAAAGACTTACCTCGGCTGCAAAGTGGAATTAACGCCTGTTAATTAATTATTCACTTTTCACAACTTTTTTACGTGGATTATCACAACAAAAGTGCATCGATGAATTTAAATCTTTGTATGGCGATAAAGCAGAGAACATTGATGCCGTGCGTGAACTAATAATGCAAAATCGTCATGTGGCTTCCCGTGATATAAAGACATCCTTTGGCATTTTTTCAACCGGCGTACATTCGATATTGCATGAACACCTGGTCGTATCATCATCATGAATAATTACACGGTTATAAAGAAGTCGTTCCAAATGGTCGCCTGTTTCTTCGGAAAAATTGGTCATGGGGCAACTGTTCCGCTTGAGCAACTCAGGACGGTCAATTCTGAGTAGTACATCACAATATGATTCTCCTCTTCGGAGAAATTAGAAAAACGAACAAGAGCTGACGGATCATTGTACACCCCGACAATGCAAGCTCAAATCAGCGCCTTTTTGACCGGCGAAAACATCGAATGTGTCATCCGCCGTACAGCCCTAACTTGGCACACAATGACTTCTTTCTATTCGACGCCAGAAAATGCTGTCAAAGGATTGGAGGTGTCTCAATCGGAGTGGAAAAGGGCTTCGACAATTGGTTTGAGCGCATGCAAAAGTGTATAAATCTTGCTGCAGAATATTTTTAAAAACTATAAGCCCATTTTGGATTATTATTAGACCAGAAATATTTATAGCAACCCTCAAATTAGAAAGCCCAGGATATATTTATAGACATTGGGACTCGTAAGATATGTACAAGATATTTTACGCTTCTTTAACAATATTTATGATAAGTATTTGATATAGAAGAATTCAATTACTTCTCATTTCGACAAGACAAACTTGATCGTTTTTCCATTCCACAAAAACACAGATTTTGCGTTTTTTTAAGGAAAAACGGGCAACAAATCCAAGGGAGGGAGCAACAGCGCAGCGAGACATTAAAAAAGGGACAACTCCCACCACCGCTACCCGGCGCAGTCATGAAGGAGGTGAATGTGTGCGGGAAGAGACACTGCCAAAAATTCAAAAATATCTCGTTTCAAAGTCGGATCTTTCAGATTCTTCAGTCACTTTTCTTTATTTTTTGTGTCGTTCTAAGAAGAACGACTTAAGAACAAATCAATTTTAATTCATTTTGTGCAGAAGTCTCGGCTAACTGCTCAATTTATTTCTTTGTGCGTGGGCGAAGACAATGCATTTGTCGATCGATTTTCAATCGATTTTGTTGTTGCCTTTCTTCATGGAAGCACGCGCGACGGTCGTTTAGCGTGACTTGCTCGCGCCGCCGAAAAAATATTACCGAAAGAGCAATGAGAGCTTAAAGATTATTATTATTATTATAATTATTTCCAGTTAAACGAAAATTATAAATTCACACTTAACTTATAGATTTAAGCTATAGCAGCCAGGGCCTGAGCTTATAAGAGGTTAGATTAATTAACTGTTATACATCATTTAGGTTTTTCGTTCTGAGGATGAATGCTTATGTACAGGGGTTTGTGTACTACATATTATTACATAAATGTGTGATTTTTTTGATATATATATATATTAAATTAAATGATAATGTTTTGTCAATTGTTTTGCTTTTGTAGGAAGTGATTTTCTCTATAGTGTTTGTTTCTCAAGGTGTTTGTATCTTTGATTGAGGTGGAGAGGATAATCTATTAGGATGTGGTAAATGGTGAGGGCTATGTATCAGTTGGAGCAGAGGTAATAAATCCCTCATTAGGGATATAGTGTGGGTTAAATCGGTGTGTCCGAGTCTGATTCTGATAAATTTTTTAAAATCTGTACGTAAGGTGTTATTGATAATCTCCGAAGTAGCTCTTGCGTGACTAATTAATTTGTAGAATGATGATGTTTTTTTTACTATACTTTCGTTTAGTATTTGTAAGTTCTGTTTGATTTATTCGCTTATGTATATCTTGATGTGTTGTAGTTGTGTTCGGTGTGAGTGTTTTTAGATGTACGCAGTGTCCGGGAATCCAAAGTAGGGCCAGTTTGTTCGTTTTGTACTTTCCCACTAGGTTTCGAATTGCGTTTGGGTAATAGGTTTGGTTGTTAATTTCTTTTAGAGAGGATAGGGAGTCTGTACATATAACGTATTTTCCTCTATTGTTGCTGGCGTAAAAATTGTAGAAAATTCCAATAGCAGTTTGAATAGAATTATTTCCCTATCAGTTGTGACACTATATAATACGCCCATTGGTGACTTGGAGCCATCGGTTTACAGGAATGTTTACTTTTTCATTAGACTTAAAATATCTTTAAATTTTTGTTGATAAAAAATTGGAGGAGTGTTTGCTTTGCTACCTGAATTTAAGGAGCTATTGGTAATTGGTTGGTTAATTAGCCAGTGAGGTGTTTTTTGCTTGTTATTGTCGAAAGTTTGATTTTTTGTTCGCTACAATAATTAATAGTGTAAAATAAGGGAGGGGATCTTTGGATTTTGTTTGGCTTTAATAATATGCTTATATATTCATTCGACAGGTGAGTGTGTAGGATTATTTTGAATTTTTTTTTTTTGGGTAGCATGTATCACTCTATATTCAAGGGGGGCTATATTTGCATCTATTATGAGATTATATGGCTGTGTGGTAGATAGTTGTAATTTTGTTGAGGGTGGACATTGGGGCTTTGCCGTATAGGTGTATTCCATAATTTGTAGTCATTATTTTTCTGCTTAAAATTTAATAAGAATGATTGCATTATATTCTGGTTGTATTGCAGCATTCCCGATATTGTGGTTGGAACTACCACGGAATCTAACACAGAAAATTATTGTGTATATATATATTGTGTAATTTTTCCTAGAAATTACCATAGACTGGTGAATGGAGATGATTTGGACATTACACAATCACAAGACAAGAAAGTTTAAAAAAAAGTGAATTCACGCGGGCCTTAAAAGTAATACTTTAATAAATTTTTAAATTGCCGATTTTTAAAGAACTAGTGGTACTACAAGACTATAACAAATCAATAACAACAACTATAATTTAATTTTTTGGTACAACAGCAAAGCAGCTCAGTTTATGAGGGCAGCTTAAAAAGATGTACTGTATCGACATAAGATGGTAGGCGAACATTAAAGGATCGCCGATCATACCACCCTGTGATCTTTCTCTATTAGCCAATTAATGACCACATGAATTAAAGCTTGGGCAAATATGTGTTTTATGTCTACAATAAATCGAATTTTTAGTTAAACACTGCATGTTCTGTGAATTTAAATGTAATAAATATTGCAGCCTATTTGTCCCTGTCTTCCTAGTCATAATTTGATTCGGATGACATCTTTAACAAACACACCTTATTTGGACGGAGTCACTTTGTTTTGTTATAGTATGTTGGCAGCTGTTTGCTACCTTAAAATAAAAGATAGATAGATCTGGGTTTGTTATTTAACAGCGCTATAATTTCCAATATATTAATAACCTTTTATATATATATATGGGGTATTTGTTTATCGGTAAGAATTTATAGGTATAAAGGGGGCTTCTATGGTTGCCTTCTTGCCTTATTACGCTAAAATCTCTTGATATATATATTTAAGTATTGGGTTACTTTAGGTTTCGGGTAACTTGCTATTCTCTCCTTCAACGTTGTTTTATAAACTTTCTCGTCAATAATTCTTCTCCCAGCAACAACAGATTTTGAATACTTGTGTACGAGTGTAAGTCAAGATCCCTAGCAGGTCGGGCCTCCTCCATTAGATAGAATCGTTAGTATCAGGTATATATGGCAGCATATATGTAGTTTAAGCATACAATACACATCATTTTATCTACGGACTTGAGTAACTATCGGGCTAAGATTAAGTTCGATTTTACAGCATTTGCAGGACATGTTCAGTATTGAAACAATTCATTGAGGCGCCTAAAACATCAAGATCCGGGAATTTAAATATGATTGAGTAAGTATCTAGCTTCCTAGGCTTAAAAGGTCGCTCCTTTCTAGAGACATGTTTGGTAGGAGTGGAACAACATTGACGTTCTCTCACTTCTAATGTCTAGTCTTGGCGCAAAGCAATTATAAATAGTCGCACGCTTTGTGATAAAATGTTATAAATAAAAAAACTTGTCTTACATATTTATAATTAGAGTTTAACATGACGCATAAGCCACACACATATCTCCTTAAATATATATATCTATATATCTATATATCTATATATCTATATATCTATATATCTATATATCTATATATCTATATATCTATATATCTATATATCTATATATCTATATATCTATATATGTATCTATATACAATCACGCGCTGCCAGTCCAGGGCGCCGATTAATCGGACAGTATGTGAACGAAGCTGACAGGAAACATGCCCCTTTTCGACGGCTGTCCCTCGATGGTGCCCTCCATCCGTCGTCCGTGCGCTCATTCAGCACTATCAGGATCTCGCCCCCCCTTGAATTCCAGCTAGTCATCGTTGTCCGCCACACAGTCGTACAGGGCTCGGCACTGTCGCTGGCCATTATAATGGAATTTTCCGCCTGGCCCTGACCCTCCACCGCCCGTTTTTAATGGATTGTCCGGCGATGAATTAAGTCTATCGTTGTCGCTTGACGACACATTCGACTCGGCGGAATGATTCAGGCCGCCGCCAGAGCTTTCCATGTCCGTGTGCCAGGACTCGTAGTCGGTGAAGTAGTTGGTGAAGGCGCCACCGGACCCTCGTCCATTGAGCTGATGCTCTTGTTCGATTGGCCGTTGGAAATTTCACGTTCTGATGGCGGACCTGGCGGTGGAATCTTTGGTGGCGTCAAAGCCGACTTCAATATCAGGAATATGAGAGCCATCCGATTTAAAACAATTAAAAACATTATTTTAAAATAGTAAAATTAAATTAAATTAATCTTTCTCTGGTAAAACGAAGCTATGTACTTTTTAATATTGAGGTTCTATGATTTCCTAAACATTACGGATCTCCCTCTGTTAACTTTCGATCGAAACCCAGCGGTAACTTTCTGCCTCCCATTATTACAATGCGATTGCAATGTGCAATGTACGTTGCAATGATAGTTAAAATTTTGTTTTTATTTTCGAAAAATTATTGCATTATTGAGCTTATAGCATAGATGATTTATTAATAATTATTTTGTGGTAGCACCCTATAAACCTAAAGATTCCATTGGTTAGAAAACAAAAGCTGATTAAAATTTTTTCAGCCCATAGGCGGTAAAAAACCAAAATTGGAAAGAGGGACTAAAGAGAAAACTTCTGCCATTAATAAAGAAAAATTCGCGTACGTTGAAGGAATATCCGAAAAACGTATAAAATTAACTGATAATTTTGCTATTATACTGATGGACGGAAGGCATGCAAACGACCATGTCTTTATAGGCTTGGCTTTTGATATAGATAAAAATATATATATTCTCTAAAAGGTCGTAAATGACTCCTTGACTGCTTTGCATCTGACTAGAAAGGCCAGGGTACAATTAAAATGTATTATTGTAAGTCTTTGTTGGGTAAAATATTAAGTTGGTATATTTGAATTTACTAAAATGTATTTTAGTAAATGTATTATGTATTTTCTTATATTTTAGAAAAAAAATTTCGGAAAAATGTCTTTTTTGAATGGAACTCACACTGGATCTGTTGTTATAAATGAGAAATCAATAAACCATAAAAAGAGTCCCGAACCGACTGATGCGGAGAATATACCATATCACGCTCGAAAAAATGCAAAACCATTTACGTATGGTCACATTCCTGCTGGACTAAAAACATGCGACCGCAATAATGTCTTCGAAAAAGAATTAAAGACCGATATCGTTAAACATAGCCAAGACCCATACCCATCTTGCCAATCCAACATGCGTAAGACTATACGTCCCAGTATTTCGCCTTGTAGTCCTGAGTTACGAAAAACTCCATCAGTACAACAATTAAAAAAAATATTAACAGAAAGAAAAGACCAACCATCTTGGGAAGAAAATAATGATGAAAAGCAAGCTCAAAATGCGATAATTCAAAAAAATTGTGTTGAGCTCCATGAAAAACTTCAGAAATCTTTATATACCACAAAAAATGAAGAGGGAGTGCTTAGAAAACGTGGCTTCAAGCTAGCTTCTGTAAAAAGCTATAATTTAGCAGCTGATTGTCTAGTTAGGTCAAATTCTCCTGCTCCAAAGCCAAATCTGGTGGCCCAAAATAAAGATGACAAGCCAATAATTTCGATTGAGCTTAACGATAACCACTGCACAAGTCCTTACTTGCCGGCAATAAAATCATTGTTTTGCAAGACACAATCACTACAAACTGAGGATTGGGATAATCAGAATTCTGAAATAACTCATAGTATCATAAATTCAACAAAGGCATCATCTGAGTTTTGGTATAAGCCGCATATCAGTCGAAAAGATGCTGTACTACTTTTGAGGGATTGCGAACCTGGAACATTTTTAATAAGAAATTCTGCAACCTTTTGTGGTGCATTTGGTCTTGTTTTGCGTGTGGCAAAAACTCCAGCCGGTATCTCCTCTATGAGTAGGTCTGGTGATGAACTCGTACGCCACTTTCTGCTGGAACGAACGAATCGAGGTATTCGTCTTAAAGGATGCTCTAATGAGCCCACATTTTCGTCTCTTCTCACGTTTGTGTATCAGCATTCGAACAATAACCTAGCACTTCCTTGTACATTAATTATACCAAAAAGAGATTTTATGAAGCCAACTCCAGATGAAGCTCCGACCACTAAGAAAATGCAGGTTGTTACATTAGGCTCTGCTTTCAATGTACTTTACCTTTATCAGTGCGAGTTAGAAACACTAACTGGAGATGAAGCCGTCCTTAAAGCTATCAATGAAATGCTTAGCGAAAAAATATGCACCGTGCCATTACAAGTACAGTTGAATATCTCTCATGAAGGAATAACATTAACGGATAATACACGGAAGAAATTTTTTCGTCGGCACTACAGAGCTCAAAATATTTCTTACTTTAGCATAGATCCAAACCATAGGAATTTTATCGTAATCGCTAACGACAAGGGGTCACAACAACATTCAAAAAAGTTAATATTCGCTTTTGTCGCACAATCATTATTTGGCAAAAGAGACAATCAATGCCACATTTTATGCGACTTAGAGCCATCGCAGCCAGCATCAGCTATAATAAAGTTTGCCCATAAGATTATGTTACAAAAAAATGGTTTATACTAATACCTGCGGGAGATAAATAAATACCCCATCAAATAGTTAATGATGGGATATTTATTCATATTTTATATTATCTCCCGCAGATATTTTGATTGATCTTTGATTGGGGAGAAACTAATTCTGAGTCGCTATGTTTTATTGTACAATAAGATAAGAGAAATGGCAGGTAGGATTTGCTGCCTGACCAACTTACCGTTGTAGTAATCGCTAGTGATCGGAGCAATCGAGATATCGATAGTTTTATTGACAAGGCAATATAAATAGTGACATATTCATGTATCTATCCAATATCATAACAATAATATAAGTTATAATGGCGAGCACCCTCAAATTCCCAAGCGGGCGATCTCGCTCCAAAATTTATGTACACAAAGGGCAGTTCAGTTAAGATTCCGAATACAAGAATTTAGTCTTAAGCCGAGATCCAAATAATAAAGTTCACAAACTCTACTCGCTTAGTCGTCTACTTATTCTCCTTAGTGTTGTCCCTTCGTCAATTGAAGGGACATTAATTCGACTCATCTTAATAAAAAAACATTTATTATTTTACTGGCGCAGTCGGTAGGATTAAAAAAAAGTATCCGAAAAAAAAACGCGATATAATTAAAAAAAATATAAATAAATTTATTAAATTTTATAATCCAGCTCTCGTTAATAATTACTCAAAACACTTCAAAACTCTTCAACTTTGATTATAATTCCAATTCGGTTGATCAACAAAGTGGGACAAACATCTAAGATTGGCCTAACCTTAGATCGAGACTAATTGCAGAATTCAAACCCCAAACACCGAGCTGCATACTAAACACTTCGCATTCTTCGAAAAAGCAGTGGTTCGAAAAGCCGATTTCGATGCTGCACCTTGAAGGTATTCAAACAGATTTTATTATTTATGGTCAGGCAATTAAAAAGTCGATTAAAGTACTGATCTGAAAATTACCAATACAGTTATTTACTATTTTGGTTCATCATGATATCACAGACTTAAGATCGTTAAAATAATATTCTAAACCATTCAGACCCACCTATATACAGCAGATGCCTTACAATCAACCTATGCGACACGTACCAAATTACTTCAGACCCAGCCAATATATTAACACACCAATTCCTCACAAAAATCTTTTTCCACAACATTCTAATTGGATTAAAAATCGTCAAGCATCACCAAATTTTAAAGGAAATACATAACCTCACCACAACAACCCTCAAAACCTACATTCTTAGTAGGCGCTATCGCCTATCGCTATCGTATACAAAAATTAACTACTGGCGTGCTGCCGGAATGTTTGGTTGCATGCGTACTGAGTTAGTTAAGATTAAAGTTTTCAGTTTGGGAAGGCTGTATACGTTTGAAGTTAGTTGGTACATATCGTTATAATGAGCACAAAAACGCTAGAGGGTTCATGCATTTCATAAGATGATTTACAGTGACTCAACACTACACTAAATACTACACACTATACACTAAATAGGATCTAGTATTTATACTCGGAAATTAAGCTGACATATCAACTCAGTACTCACTACGTCATCACGGATTATATTGTAAATAAAGTTAATAAGTAGCATAGTTCTACAATTGGCTAGCCAACTACTATTCTTAGCCAACCGTAGAAGCAAAAGTCTACTTGCATATCTATTCCGCGTAGAGCGAAAAGTAAAAAGTTCTTTTGAACTGATTCGATGCGTTTTCTGTGAACATTATATTGTGGATTCCAAACGCAAGTTCCATACTTTAAGATAGGACACACTAATGAAGTGAATAAAGTTTTTGTAACACGAGGGTCATCGAATTCCTTCGACCACCGCTTGAGAAATCCATGCACACTCCTGGCTTTATTCACCATGCACGAAATATGATCTATAAAGTCAAGATTAGGATCCAGGAGGACGCACAAACCGTCGACCAGAGTGATACTTTCCAAAGAGCAGTCATTACATCTGTCTAAAAGATTTGTTAAAATCACTTTTTATAAAAGAATTGAGCTCCAAAAGATTGGTAGTTGTTGATCTTCGCTTAATAAATCCATGTTGACATGATCTACAAAGATGCTGCTTATAGATTCTTCTATAATTGTTGGCATCAGTTTTGCTACCTTTTTTATGGAGAGGAAGGACAATTGATTCCTTCCAAATAAGGGGAAAGTAGGGGGTTTCTAAGGATAAGGTAAACTATTTTAGAAAGGGTTGCACAAGGCCTCCGCACAGTACCTAAGCACACAGCATCTCCGACCCTATGAAGTATATATATTCTTATCAGCATCGCCAGGCGAATCGACTTAGCTATGTCTCAGCAACTAAAAAACAGAGCTATCAAATTTACTTACAACATTCATATCTGCTGCATGCAGACCAAGTTTGTTTTACGCCACGCCCATATCGGATGATAAACATGAGAGTTATTCAACAATAAGGTTTCTGTGTTTGTTGTATTGGCTGTTGATCATTAAGCTCCTAGCAACATTTATTTGTGTGTTGCCAACATGTTAAGTTAAGTATCAAACTTTTCCATTCCAATTTCAATTAAAATATTTTAATTTATATTATGTTTTATAACATTTTTAATCTAATGGACAGAAATAAGATATAACTTACAAGCATATAGAAAAGTACTTCAAAATTACAAAAGTTTGATTCAAACTTGTCTTTTATTTTAGGGTCCTATTGAAAGTAACACGGCCGTTGATATTTATTAGGAGGGTGTTGTTTGTGCTTCTAAATTAGCCTATAGGTTCACATGACTGTTTAAAGTACTTACATTCATAAAATAAGTTACTTATTAAGTTACTTATTAACTATTATATTATCTTAACTAAGATTTGCATAACTTTTTAATAAAGTCATTTCTAATTGCAGATTTAGTTTTCCATTCCAAGGCATTTTTTCATTCCGGTATTTTTAAAATTTCATGATTCCGTTCACATTTGACTGACAGAGAAATTATCGGCGGTTCCGGAGAGGATGTTACTGAGATGGCTTTTAAGTTTGGTTTATTATTTTTTATCCACATTTTTCCCAGGACATCCGCCTCCAACGGTTGCAAATCCCATGGTCGCTGTTAAAGGGAACACTTCATATCCATCGTGTGAAACTGCAATCGGCAACGAAACCCTTCCGGTTTGAGTACGGTTGGAGTGTCACCCATAAAAGTGATTAGATCTCCTGTCTGTTGATGTCTCGCGGTTGAGGGGACGAGGAATAGTGCTATCGTAATAGATTCCACATACTTGCTGAGAATTTGATGGCATAGCTGTGAGTGAGTGAAACGTCAAGGGGGGTCCGGTCCTAATAGATATTGGCACCGATGGAAAGGCCGAATCGCCCATGCTGGTAGGTATTAAAGTGCGTTGTAGCTTATGATGATCTCCAGGGTCCACGACTGTCCCGCTCAAGTACGTAGGCGAAACTGTGCTCAACCCGTAGAGACCAACATAATGTGAACCTGAAAAATATTTTCAGATAGAAAAAATATGGATTATTTAAGTTTGCAAAGAAAGTACCAGCAATTTGTAATCTTCTGGGGGTTGATGCACAAATGTGCTTGTAACGTGTCGCCAGATTGTTTGGGAACGATTTTCTCGAATGGCAAATTGTATAGTGGGGCTAGATGGACTTTTCCAAACAATTCGAACATTCTTAATTTAGCTTAATAAAATGCTATCGACAGAATCTTAAATCCTAATCTTAAACACTTAACAAAAATTGGCATAAAAAGCGTTTATCTTAGGCTCTCTTTTGCGATGCTTTGACGATGTCGATTTCGTGTTCTAATCAAAATTAGTCGGACGTGTATGTTATCGCTCCCCTTTAAATCAAGTTTTCTCTACATAAACATCACCTATCGTATTCAGATTTCTTACATCTGGTCCGTTGTTCAGTGATCTTTATCAAAAAATCAGTGAACGTAAAAAATAAACATTACCTTAAACTTTTTGCAAAACATAAATACCAACGGAATTGTTCCACATTCGTTTTGCTCCTCTATTTGTTTTTGCTTTCTCTTACGTTTACCGCAAAGCTTACATCGCGTTGTTATTGTTGCGCTCTTCTTGTTTGTCGTGTAAAATCATTTCCACTAAGAAGAATAAAGCTCCAACTTTGTCAAGCTTTTTGCAATATACCGCTCGTTAGTGTTTTCCGACTCGTCTAAAAAAAAACAAACAATAAACAATGACCAACTGCTGCATTGCTGATTGCCAACTTAAAGCAAAAATTACGCTTAAGCTGCCTACAGTTTGTTGTTGGCTGTGCGATAACATCGCCCACGCGAAATGTGCTGATTTTGGTCACAATGCGGCCCTAATATCTGACCGTACAAAATACAACAGCAACCTGGATTGGACACGCCCCACCTGCCAACATATAAAAATCGAGATATTTGCTTGTATAAGACAGACAGATCTCGAATATCAATCTTAATGTGCTGGTTTTAACGACCTCCTAAGTCGTTTTCAGAAGGCGGAATCGAACTTTAAGCACCGAAAGTTGTTAAGTGACTCGCTAATAATATCATCTAAAACAACCCAGTCTAATATGTTTTTAAAAGTTCCAGGCTTTTCGTCTCCTATCTCGCTGCTAAGTCCCTCCGCTGTCTCTGGTGACGAAGACGATATTCCGACGGCAGCTGCAACTTCTGGTCCTACTGACTCCAGGTCACCACTGTTCCTTGGATCCGCATCGCCAGAGCCTCCTAATAATACTGGCCTAATATCCGTGGTCACTCTTCCTGATGTACAATCCAATGTACAATCCCAAGGCCACGCAAACGTCTCTAATGTTTTAGATCCGATTCCCACAAAGCCCATATCGGGCATCGAGCAGCGGAAACCGAACGCAATTTATGGAATTGCTCCTCTTAAAACCATCTTTGTCTCAAGATTAAATGAGAAACTTTTTATCTTTTAAAATCTCTCTTCTAGATACTCTTTTTGATAAAGCTCTTGATCCTTCCGTCTGGCCTGACCATGCGATTGTGCACGAATTTGTTAATAAACCAAAAAATGGTAATAGAATCACTGATAATTCTGCCGCCATTCGATCAAAAAACTAACTCCACCTTTCACCATACACTATCAAAACGTTCGCAGCTTATTGGGGAAACTTAATAAGTTGTATACAAATAGTTTTTCTTTTGATGCAGACGTTCTTGCTTTTACTGAAACCTGGTTAAATTCATCAGTGTCTGATTTTGAAATTGTGTCATCCAATTATAATATTTATCGTCGCGACCGGCCTAACCGCACCGAGGGTGGTGTCATAATTGCTGTTAAGTCATTCCTGCCTTCAGATCTTATTACAATTAATGTCGACGATAATAATAAATTTCTTTCCATTCGTATTTCTCTACATAACGATTATATATATATTTCTTGTTCGTATATACCACCGCAATCAGATACATTCAGTTTATTCACTCTAGTCTTCGAGATAATGATCATCTTGTTGTCTTGGGCGATTTTAACATTCCCTCTTTGGGGTGGATGCCTTTAGTTAATTCAAACACTTTAATTCCCACTAGTGATCATGATTGCGTCAAGGGCATAGTTGAACTTTCCTTAAATCAAGTCAATTCAGTTGTAAATTCTAATGGCAAGCTGCTTGATCTTGTCTTCGCTTCTAGTTTCTCTAACTCATGCGTATCTAGGATCAAACCACTTACAACACCCGAGGACCATTATCATCCTACTCTCGAAATAGTTTTCGAAACATTATCTCTGCCAGTAGTCGATCATGTACCCAGAACAACTCGTTTATTTAGGAAAACCAACTTTGTTGACTTAAATTATCACCTCCATAAATCTGATTGGTCTTTCCTTGATTCTGCTCTGGAACCACCCATTGTAATAAGTAGATTCTATAGTCTGCTTAACTCTTCGCTAGACTTGTTTGTTCCATTCAAAACTTCTACTGTGATATCATATAAGCCTCCTTGGATTACTCGACAACTTACATATCTGAAGAACATAATAAATAGACGTTTCAAGAAATATAAGAATTCTGAATCAGATTTTGACCATTCAAAATGTTTACGTGCCAGGTTGACCTTTTTGCAACATTATTCTGAGTGTAATCAAAACTACCTTTCTCGCTGTAAGGTGGAATTTAAGGATAATCCTAAGCAATTCTATTCATTTGTTAAATCTAAAAGAAAATCCTCTTCTTTTCCACCATCGCTTCATTTTAACACCTCTGTGGCCAGTAGTGATTCCTAATCACTAATCCTAATTTATTTTCAGAGTTTTTCAATTCACTTACTCGTCAAATCCGCTTACTAATTCCACTTCTAACCAGACTTCTTCGGTCTTACATAAAAAAATATAGGGGGATTGCCAAGCTCTGGGCTATTCCCAAATTGCTCGAGTTAATCATTATCTCGCAACTTCAACATCAATGTTACTCTTTAATATCGCCATCTCAGCACTGTTTCATGAAACGCCGATCTACTACTACCAATCTCCTAGAATTTACATCCTTCATTAGGAATGGCTTTAAGCTAAAATCTCAAGTTGACGTAGTTTTCACAGATATTAGTAAGGTTCAGTTAACCACGATCTACTGCTAAATAAGCTAACTCTGCTTGGTTTTCCTAATATTCTAGTAAACTGAATTGAAATGTACTTATCTAACCGAACCCAAAAACTTTTATTAAATAACTTTCTTTCTCAAAATGTCTTCGTTACTTCGGGAGTTCCATTTCTCTTTGGTTTATTTATCAATGATCTACCCTCTGTAATATTAGATTCATTACCATTGATGTACGCGGACGATGTTAAAATCTGTATGCACATTAAAAACAATCAATCTCACGTTTTATTGCATCATAGAGCGCATTTCTACTGTATTTGGACCTTGGTGTTCTTTTTAATCACAAATTAAATTTTTCCGATCACATAAATGTTTCAGTGGGAAAGGCTAGAGGTGTTTTAGCGTTCATAAAACGTTGAGCCAAAGAGTTCGACGATCCCTATACCACCAAATATTGAAATATTGAATGAATATTGTTCTTCCTTATGGTCACCCCAGTATGCAAAGTATCAAGAGCTTATCGAATCGGTCAGAAGCAATTTCTTCTTTTTGCCTTAAGGGGTTTAAATTGGGAACACCATCTTCGTCTGCCATCGTATACCAGCGGGTTACGGCTTTTGGACATGCCGACACTGCAAGACCGACGAAAATGTAATAGTGTCATATTTCTGTATAAATTAATTAATGGCCTAGTCGACTCTGCTTCACTGCTTGGAAATATCAAGTTCGCAGTTCCTCTGAGAAGTTCCAGACAGTTCCGACCTCTCCTTCTGGAAATATGCAGATTAAACTTTGATTCCCATGACCCGTTTCGCATCATGTGTTCGCTTTAGAACGAATTATATGATGTCCTATGTAGTGAAAAATCATTGTCTGTAAATGTATCTAATGTTAAGTTGCATTTATCCTCCCAGCTGTTATTCTTTACCTTGACCCACCCGATGTGAGACGGAGCATATCGTTAAAAAATTCTCCTACTGGGTCGGGGGAAAGATTTTTTATTAAGATTAATATTAAGTTTTAATGTTAACAGCAAATTATTTGTTAACCAATAACCAAATAAAAAAAATAAAATAATAGACTCATACAAGGCCTCATTAATATCCGATTTTTGAGATTCAAAGATTTGTATTTCCAGAAGTATTGCGTTTGAGCATAGTATCACTCCTCTGTATCCAAAAAATCAATAATATTTTCAAAACGAATAAGAAATTCAAGAAGGGTAACAACGGTCAATAACGGATAATTTTTTGGTATTTGTGTAATTTGTGTAATTTTTTATTATGAGCTCATTATCTTATGAGAGTCCAAGAACAATATGAACAATATGTATGTAGCAGTGGAATCACATTATTAAACATTACCAATCTCATTGGTATCATTGTCCTAAGACACAGGGATTATTAGATTTTAATTAAAATGCTTGCAGAATATAGAGCATAAAATATTTTTTAAGCCGTAACTTTTATTTATAATTTCTTAAATAATAATTTGATCTACCTCGAAAAAACCTTTATTAAAGGTTTAATCATTACATTTGCTCAAAAAGTAAAAACTTATGAATTAATTATTATTCTCTGATTGACTGCAAAACTATGCCGCTCATACTTGTACTCTCTTTTTTCGCAGCAGCTTATTTCCTCTCATTACTGCGAAACTCTCTCTGCTGCTCTTTTTGTCTCGCCACTGCATTAATTGCAGAACTTCGTTCTGATTTATGTTTATTGCTGCTCTTATTTTCTTTTTTGGGCTCTTTAAGAGAGTGGTGTACTCGTACACGGGTATAAAGTAAATTTTATGTAATGCCATGAGATGCGAATTTCGAGACACCATTAAGGGAGGAAACGGATCTTATTTGCCGGCCCTGTGAAAAACGGAGCTTAAATAAAATGTGGTGAAGGTTTGGGATGTTAATCCATCCTAGCAGAATCTTCCTCCAAGGGTAGTACAGCTGATATTGAAACAACAACTGCTATTGCTTTATACGATAAGCTACGATATACGCTTCGTATTCTCGATGCTGCTGATTACCCCTGCTTCCTCTAGTACATCACCAACTTCAGAAAAAAGGCCGCATACGAGGATGCCACCACCCTCTCCATCGTTTAGACTTACGATTTCAATTTTCTGTTTGATACCTGATGTAACCACTAACGATGTGAGAAACCATCTATGCCAAAAATGTAATTTTAAACATAAGCGAAATATTCCTCCCTAATATGTTTGTTCCTGAATCTTTTCTTTCTAAAGCTCTGGACACATCCTTAAAGAACCTAACCAGAATCCCAACCATGCAATTTGCAAAAAATATAATAAGCAAGCCCCACAATTCATTCTCCATACGTTGTCAGAACACAAGCATACAACTTCATGTAAACAGTGCCTTCTTTGAATTTATTGCTACCGATTTCAATGAAACCTGGTTTAACTCGCTCTTACTTCTACGTACCAGGACATCGTTCAAGTTTAGTTCAAGTTTAGTTTCAAATTTATAGATGTTGAAGTTTACAGTCCGCATGTTTCTATATTCCTCACAGATCCGATTGTGTTGTTTATAAAAACCATTTAAATTCCATCCAGTATGTTACACCTGGTCTTAGAAATTCAAAGAGCTTATTGTCATTGGTGATAAATTTACTCTTTGTCACCTGGTTGTATTGGCCTGATTCAAGTCTTCAAATTTATTGATATTTTAGTAGATATTGCTCTTGTTCAGATACATTATCGGATAAATCTCGATCTTATTTTTGTTAGTAATGCTTCTATTACAGAAATTACCAGACCTGAATCATTTCTGCTGGAAGATATGTTCCATTGAACTGTATAGTTGTGAATGGAGACTACATCGTTTACAAATAATGACATATCAGTTGGCCATAAGCGCAGAAAATGATATCGGAAAACAAATTTTGCTGCCCTTTCACAAGATCTCTTGAATATTGACTGGACTTTTCTTTACAATATTATCACTATCTGCACTAGAAACTTTTATACCTCTATGCATGGCTTTAAATTCTACAAAACCTGTATGGTTTGATCGGCACTTATCTTACCTTAAGAATAAACAGGTAAGGAAAGCTAAATTCGGGTAGAGCCAAAGCTCATATAAACTTGCAGAATATGGAACATGAGCCATAAATTTCTTATAGCAGTTACGTTATATAATAGTAAAATTTGCATAAAGTTAAAAATCCTCTGTTATAATCCCATATAAGATCTATATCTGAAGTTTAATTTGGATATCTTCAAAAATAAGAATAAAACAATGATGAAATAAGACGGTCAGACAGGCCGACAGGGCTCGATCGACTTTGATGATAATCAAGATGGGGTCGGAAAAGCCTCATTCACTGCGATGCAATTATAATATACAATTTATAATTTCACTGCAAGGGTATAAACAGGTAGAAGAGAATTACTAAAAGTTGCACTTCTGTCGTGCGCAAGCTGGATATATTAACTTTAAAAATAACACATCAAAAGTGCAATCTATTGACCTAAAACATCTAAAAAACGACATTTTTGAACCTGTAATAAGAGTCTCGACGTGAACGTGAATCGTTAATTGTTTGCACACACCCTTTTTGGTCACGCTTTAAACAAACTCACCCATCATACTCTGGATCCCGTTCACCGTGGAATGTCCCACGTTGCAGTAGCTGACCGGGACGTTAATCTTAGGCGGGCAGTCGTATTTGCAGGTGGATGTGAAGGTCACATCCGACTATCGTTTACCAGTTATTATTAAACGCATAAATGGTGGTTGTTGATATTTGCGGAAGCAGGGAACCCATCAGATCAATATAAAAAAGATGAAAATTAAGCAAATAGTTAAAATATAGTTTCAAGCTGCAAAAAAGTTAAAAATTAAACGTAGATAGTCTCTCTAAACTAAAAACTTGAATCTTAAGCAACTTAGTACGCATACAATAAAACAATAAGGCAGCACGTCAGAAGTTTATTTCTACTCATTCTTTACCTATAATTTCTCTTATCGCGCTTACTAACACTACCAAAAAAAAAATATATATATATGTATATACATATATATATATAGATAGTATAAATGAAGTGTTTCGAATCTTCAGAAAAAAAGGGCAGGCTTCAGGTACCGAAATGACAACTCCCGTTTTGCCCGGTTTCATACTATTTAGTATCAAGATATCAAATTTTCAATACAATTTGGTATCAGTTAGGACACTTTTTCAGTAACTAACTTAAACAAAATTATTGTCATAGTGTTTTCACAGAGGAGCATCCTGAATCAACGAAAATTGCAGCAGCAAAGGGACTGAAATATCGCATAAACTCGCTTCAACAATTAGTATAGCTACATATGCTGAACAATACTAACTTGGAATATACAGTGTGTCTTCCAAAACTACTTATACTAGCTTGTATTCAGTAATTGCGATATATTTTGAGAATTGAAAAAACAAGAATAGACTGCAAAGACACACTGTATGTCCTCCAAAACAGTCAAATATTTAGCATGGCTTATTTTGTGCTGTTTTACATATTTGAAAATTGTAAATAATTTTAAATAGGTTAATGTCTACCGCAAGCAGGCAGTATCAACAAATAATCTTACATAATTTAAAGGTAGCTTTATATTCCAACTCAACACCTTTTGTCAACAGGCAGCTAAATACGTGCTCTATGAATCTACGTGACGTGAAATAATCATCATTAGGCCAATGAGTAAAATATTTTTTTATTTTGCAAATACGATTGAACTTGATTAGAAAAATGCATTTACTTTTCATTCCGACAAGACAAACTTCCTCGTTTTTAAAATCTACAGAAACTCTTGAAATTAAAAATACCGATACCGCGTGATAGAGAAAACGGGAGCCTGCCTGTACGTGATTTTTGTTTTGGGGCAGCTGCCTTTTATAGTGTTCATAATAGCTTACCACTTTTCGTGTTGACGAGCTTGATAATGGCGTAGGATTTTGTAAATCAATGTCATCGTCGATGTCGGAAATGTTATCTTCAAGAAAGTCTGTCTGATGTGTTTCACATGAAGCATTGTGTTTGCATTTACTTGCGCTTCCATTTTCTTCTTCATTAATAATAGTTTGTCCATCACCGGCTCTTCGGTCGCAATCGGTAGCATTAAAGCTATTATTTTTTAGAACTTGACGGTTTTTTAGTGTGAGTCGAGCAATCATTAGCGTCAGACAAAGAACAACTCCAGCCGCAACAGATAAAATGAGGTACAGATAAAACTTTTCCTGATGTTCTGTGGTCAGTTAAATAAGTAAACAAGCAAGGTTGGAAATATAAGATTAATTTGGCTAAGGTTATTTTCGCCAAAAATTAAGTTTACTCGTTCAATTATTTATGATTATTTTTAAATGTTAATAAAACGCTAAATTCGGTCTCCCAAAAGTTTTTAGCTTGTGTACGGGTGAAATTTTTAAATATATATATATATCTTCGGCTACCCGAAGATAGCTTCATTTATTGTTTGTAATGAGTTTTTTGATTTTATCAAGGCATTTATAGATGCATATTTTCATTGGATGCCATTCTTTAATTAAGTCCCAATCCCACAGCTATTGTCAACTATTTTGAAGACAAAAATGCTAATTGTTTTAAGTAGATCAATATTATGGACAAGATAGGATAGGCTAAAATTACATTTATAGTGTCTTACCAATTTGCTCAGGAATCACAAAACTAATTGAAATTTATCAAATTTTCAAAGAGGTCTGTAATCTTTCTAATTAGGCACAGCATTTTGATTTTTATTTTTTTTTTTACAAATATTGTCTAGAATATATTTGGCATTATATTGATCTACTTCATTTATTAGGTAAACTTTTTATCCATACAAAGATTAGTTGGCAAAAATCAGCTGAATATTAAAACAGTTAAAACAGTTTTTTATGCTGTTATTAGAAAAATATACATGAAAGCAATTCACTCACTTCGGATATGAATGTAGGTGCGCACCCAATTTACAAGAAAACCAACCACTTTGACACGTTTGCTGACGATGTAAATTTTAGAACAGTTCATTCCGTTTTTACCCCAGTCGTCCACATCCACGCACTTTCCGTTGGTAAATAAGTTTTCGTCGGTATGATTTTTCTCGGAAATATTTTCAAACCTTACATTAGGGATGATGTCTTCGTTTGACAAAGTAGAAGTTGCACTTTCAGTTACAAGTTCATTATCAAGGGATGCCTTTATGCGGTTTAGAAGGCGCCTAGATGACAGAAGTACATCTGCGAATAGTTTTTTTTTAAACGTATTTAAATCAAAAATAAAATTATACCGAAATCATGATTTGACATGCATAAAACCAGGCACATTAAATATATATACTAGATTTTATACAAATACATAATTTTGTAATCTCATTAGCTTTGTTAAGGACGATATATCGACAGCTGTTTCTCACACTCGGTCTCAAAGAGCTGACAGGCAAAGAAAATAAATAAATAAATAAAACCAACATTTTTATTTTAAAGATACATTCTTGTTTTATTGCTTTGGCCGCAAATTATATTTATGACTTTGTCGGAGTACTCTTGCAGTTGCAATTGGAACATTTAAAATCGATGCAGTTCGGTCAAATTAAAAATTTAGCGATGTTTTGTAAATTGGCATTAGATAGCTATACATTTTTATATTTTCATATACATTTACCGACCGTTTCGTGATATTCGTTCAATCTTAATGGGATTAAATCCGTTATTCTGACCTTATTTTCTATTGCTTTACTTGCCCGATGTTTACTTATGGAGTTTTTACATAACCTCCTTAAAATCCCGATGTTTAGTGCGCACAGGGCAAATATATTGATATGAAATAATAGGCCCACCTTTCCCTATGAAAAACGAAGCGAAAGGAAAGCCCGTTTTAGCTCGGCCCGAAAGGTAAGATCAGAAAATGTGTACTATATATTCATTGTTCGGATAGTGCCGGCAGATATATGGACGTTGATGCACTACGGTTAGTACACTCAAGTGGCCCTTTCGACACCAAGCACGTGCTTGTTAGCGTTAGGTGTATGCGCGGGGACATTAACTACAGATAGGCTATAGAGTACATATCATTACATATTATAGTAGTTCTACTCGGTATGTGGAAATTTAGCTGACCTATCAGGTCAATACTATCCACGTAACCACGGATAAGGTTATAGATGAAGGTAATACGTAGCATAGTTCTACGGTTGGCTAAGGAAGGTAAGTTAATTAGGAGAAGTATACTTGTATAGGAGGGTAACCTTCGGTCTGCATCCCAGTTAAAACCGCTTAGAGTGAAAAGTAAAAAGTTTTTTTGAACTGATTTATTTGATACTTTTTCTGTGGACATCATATTGTGGATTCTAAAAGCAGGATCTATACTCTAAAATATGAAGCACTAATGAAGTGTATTAAGTTTTTGTAACATAATGGTCATTTAATTCCTTCGACCACCGCTTGAGAAATACAAGCACTCCATGGGCTTCATTGCTTTGCATTTCACGAAATGTGATCGATAAAGCTTAGGATCTAGGCGGATCGTTGACCAGAGTAATTCTTTTCAAAGAGCAGCTGTTCTGCATATAAGTCGCAAGCATCGGAGTGGCACGAGATAATGTCATTAGCTTGCACTTAGAGCCATTTAAGATTAATAAATTGTGATAATTTATTTCACCATGTTTAAAAGTTATTGAGATCTGTTTGTTAATCGGACTGGCAAGAGCTGTCTTTATATTGCACACAATTTTTAACGTCATCTGCGTAAATGAGTCCTCTAGAGTTAGACAAATCTTTTGGCAGGTCATTTATGAAACAATAAAGGAAATAAAGTAAACAATAAAGGACCCAAGTGGCTCCCTTGCTGTGGCCCCAGAGGTAACCAGGAGAACATTAGATAACCTGTTTTTAAAGAGGACTTCCTACGTCCTGACAATGCGATAACTTGGTTGATCTAAGAAGATCGCTTTATTTGCCCTTTATTATAAAAGAAGTGAAAAATATATATGGCGTTAGCCATGTCAGTACTCTAAATAGAAATCTATATATAGAAATCTGACCAATTAAATTCTGATATAAAATAGCTTAGACTGCCGAAGTTCGCCCTGAGGAAGGTGGCCCTTTTTAGGTGGCTCATCAGATTTACACCCCAAGCAGTCCGAATATCTATAGTCACATCGAAATTGGATGATATGGATCTATGGGCTATGTCAGTCGCGGAACCCTGATCAAACTGACTGTGGCTGAGTCGACAAAGTAGACAAAGTAGACAAAGTAGAGATCAAACATTCTTCTAAAGAATTTCGTTCATTGTTGACAGTGAATTGTGGAAAAAGCCATTAATAATGAGTTGTTTTTTCCATTAAGCAAAATGTTCCCAAATTAAAAAAAATTGTAATGTCTAATCGAATACTTATTAAAAGACAAGCTGTTAGAATAATAGCATTAGCAGAATATATTAATTTAAAAGTCATAATACTATATATTTTTAGTCATTATTTTGCTTAATAACTTATCTAGAGTTTTCCGGGTTACCTCTGGGATCCCGCAGAGGATCCATTTGGGTCCTTGTTGTTGATATTATTTATGAATGACCTGCCAAAAGTACTCATGTACTCTAATAATTTTAAGCTTTTTGTGCCTCCAGCGCTTCCAGTCAAAAATGGAAATACCCATAATGTCTTGAAAATCCGATTTGTGAAAAATTTAATTAGAAAATACAGTATAGTATACATAAACAAATTACAAAGTTGTGACGAAGTCACATGGCGGCCACGAAGGCGAAGATGCTCAGGAAGAGCGGCGTAAGGCCCACGGAGGGCGGCCTTAGCTTTAATTGTAAGATAATATAAGGCCCTAGAAGGTACCCACGAAGGGAGCGATTAAACACACGAAGGGCATGAAGCTCATGGCTAAAATGAGATTGCTTCCGCATTCTGCCAGGGCAGCAGTTAGCATCGAGAGTAGAGCCAGCGTCAGCATCGGCTCGGGCAGAGACGGAGACGACGACGACAACAGCGAGGAAGACGGCCGGCAGCATCGACCGTCGCTAGAGGCGCAGCCGGGCAGAGTTCTGGCAGAAGTAGGCCACTGGGCCAAGGGCAAACATCTGGAAAGCAGTTAGCTCGTTAGCCCCCTTCTTTCCCTCTTCCCCTCTGGCATACGAGGTGTGTCGCCGGCCTTTCTCCTGCTCCACTCAACCACTGACGAGTCGCCCCGCACGAGGACCACGCCGAACGTTCATGTCCTTGTCCTGCCGTCTTTGAACAAAATAAATGTTCTGGGGAGGACTCTGTGCCGCTGAGGGTATCCCGACAAAGTCATGAAAATACTCTACCAGTTACTATTGCAGATAACAGCTTAGAAATTAGAAGTCTTCAAAAATAACTTGTTTTCGATCTTCAGTACTTGTAAAACTGTAAATAGTATGTAATATAATAGAAAGTTTTATTGAGAGTTTTATATGCCTGTAAATATCATTGTTAAAAAATAGCTTATTGTCTAACGTATAGACAGATTGTAAATAAAAACAACAACAAAAATGCTAACGTGTCGCTCGTAAGCTTGCGCTATACGCGCTTATACGCTATTCTGCTCTTTCGATAGAATCACTCTGCCTGTCGGTTTCAGATACCGCGAAATTGATTTTATAGATTTTATAGAACATATTTCGTACATGTTGAATAAAGACAAGGGTGAGCTTGGATTTCTTAAACGGAAGTTAAAGGAATTCTATAACCCTTATGTTCCAAAGGCATTATACACTTAATTGGCTCGTCCTATCCAGTGTCCATAGTATGGATCCTGCGTTTGGAATCCACGAGAAATCGCATCTAATCAGTTTAAAAGTACTCTTTATATTTCGCTCTACGCACTGTTAAGTGGAATGCAGACCGAAGGTTACCCTCCTACACAAGTATACTTCTCCTAATTATCTTACCATCCTTAGCCAACTGTAGAACTATGCTTCATGTATAACCTAATCGTCGACTCGGTTTCTGAAACTCGGCAAGTCAGGAATTATAAGTATAGGAATATAGACAAAAAAATATTTATAGTTACAGCAATTCTGTGATAAAAAAATCTGTATATAATAGGTGAAATACCTATTCTGCTTCAACTTAGTCCTCTTTAGACTCAGACTAAAACTTTTTGGCAGTCCGACCCTAACCTGCCTTACTGAGCTGCCTCAAATAAGCCCGAAAAGCGTAAACAAGTTTAACAAGGCGACCGATGGAGCCACTGTTAAAAAGGAATGAACCGGGCAGTCTAGAGGTTGTGCTAGAAGGATTTTAAGCATTGCAGAAAGCCGACGCTGGCATCGAGCCACGGAAAGGACACTCTCAATCTTGAGTTGCCTAGCCTAGGGTTATTTTTGCATGATTGAATGAATATTTTTTTTTGCAGGTTTTCCAGTTATATATCATGCCCACGCCTGATTTAAAGCTTCGCCGCGATATCTCTCTGGCGGTGGGACAATTTTCAACTGAACGAGACAGACATGTCCTCAAATTAATCCCTGGCAAGCATTTACATTGTAAGGAAGCTTCTATGGCCGGGATACCCTCAGCGGCACAGAGTCCTCTCCAGAACATTTATTTGTTCAGAGACGGGCAGAACAAGGACTCGAGCGTGCTTGAGACGGGGCGACGACGGGGACAGGGCAAGAAGATCCTCCCTTTCTCTAGCTCCGCGCTCCCTCCCGCTCTGGCAGTCCCAGCAGCGGCGAGTGTAGATGAGGAGAGCAGGGTGGAACTGAAGGGAGGGGGTGAAGGCACAGTCGCGGCAGTCCCAACGACTGGCTCCGTGGGCCAGGGGAAAGGGCAAAGAGGGGTGAGGGCGCAGTCGCGGCAGACCCAACGACTGGCCTCGTAAGCCGGTAAAAAGGGGAGAAAGGGTGAGGCCCAGGGAAATCCCGCCCGAGACGAAACCATCTGCGTTGTACTGAGCATATTTATTTTCTTCTATTCCAAGCTAACTATGTGACGATGCGCTGGCTGTTGGTCGTCGCTGGTCAAACGCGGCGCGGCGGGGTGCGGGGAAAACAAGTGGCTGTTTTCCCCCGACGCGATGACTGGCGGGCACACGTCCGTGGTGTTCTGTACTTCCGAGCTAACTGCCTCTGCCCAAAACTTGCCCTTGGCCCAGTGCCCTACTTCTTCCAGAACTCCGGCCGGCTGCGCTGCTCCCGCCTCGGCTGCTGCTGCTCCAGCCTCGGCTACCGCTGCTGTCGCTGCTCTACCGCTGGCTCTCCTCCATTCTCCCGACGCCTTCGGCTCCCGCTGCTGACGTCGGCACCCGTGCTGCAGTCAGCCAGCACTCTCCGCGAGCAGCTCTCTCTCAACCTTCCTCTGCGCCGTTATCAGCAGTCGCTCCCTTTCCGCGATCGGCTACTGCGACGGCTACTGTGACGACCGCTGGGTCTTCGCCCTCGGTCGCAGCGCCCTGCTGCCGGCCTCCGGCATTCGTGCTCCAGCTGCAGCTGCCTTGCACTCGGCGCCGATGCCTTCGGCAGCGGTGCTCTTCTCTGCCGCTGCCGGCGGTTTCCCTCTTGCTGCTGTCTCCGTCGGTTCTGCGCCGGCCGTCGTCTCCCTCTCTCTCCGACGCTGCCGACTCCAGCTCTTCGCTCGCTGCTGCTGCCGTCGGCTCCCCTCATGGAGAAGAGTCGCCGCTGCCCGCTCCTCTCCCGATGCGAACTGCTGCTCGGGCAGCTGAAGCTGAAGCAAAGCTTGCGCTACCTTCCTCAGCTTATCCCCTAGGGCCTTATCGTTCTAGCTGGGGATCTTACTACAGGCCGCCCTCCGTGGGTCTTACGCCGCTCTCCGTGAGCCGTCCTCAGCCTCCGTGGCCAATGGAAGTGACTTCGTCACAACATTATATAACTAAACAAATTATGTATAAAAAATAAAGAAGTATGCGTCAGAATAAAAAACCGGACACACAAATGTGAATATATTTTCTACCATAAAGTAGAAATAAGTACGTAGAAAATGGATGTATGTATATATCCGAATGATTAAATAAGTGTATTTAAATTTGAATTAACGTCTGCTTATATTTATTTTTATCAAGATGGACAATGCAGATACAAAAAAAATTAAAAACGTTATTTGTGAGTACAAGCTTCTTGAGTGTGCATCCGACATTAAATAAGACTGGACAAATTTTGTTGGACTGGTGGAGTAAGTTGAAGCCAAATATTGTTGATAAGCTCCTTCTCAACCAACATATTTACGTGTATTATTAATACATGTTTGTTACATGTTGTTATACATGTTGTTATACATGTTGTTATACATATATTACTTTATCCAAAATTTATGAGAATCCTGCTACCACACATTGTTACATATCACGCACACTTTCAACTCGCTACGATTATGCCATCTACATGGCCCAGATGGCATAATCGTACATGACCCAGATGGCATAATCGTAGCGAGTTAAAAGTGTGTCATCCTAAAAGTAGGAAAGGAGAAGAAGATGAAGTCGAGTCAGCCGTTCCTTCTCCTGATTAACCAACGGTGCCTGCCGTAGCTAGAAGCCATAGATCAGAAAGTCGCCTCAGCATACTTGGCCGGATACGCCCGAACAGGTCGTCAAGCTGATACAGTGAGCGGAAGAATCTTAGACGACCATGGACCATGGACGCGAATGCGAGGCAAACGCAAGCAGTAGAGGGTAGTCTCTTTTCGGTTATATTATCTGCCGTAACGTAAAATATGTAACAAAGGGAACCACCAACTTTTATATTTCGTAGTAATTATGATTTTCAGGGTTGGGAGGAGGTTTTAAATATCGCTTTAGTGATAGAATATAGTCAGTCGAAAGGTGGATAGTGTAGTTCTTTTTCGGACCATAGATAGATATTCCTTAACCTTATTCGGTACCAGTAAGTAATACGGTATTGTGGCCCAATCCCCACTAAGCTAACTGGGGCAATTCAGCGAAATTGTTCAATTTAAAGTCTGCAACAGGAGGTTTGAGGTACAGTCAAGGAAGTCCAGGCCTTGACTGACTGACTTACTGCCTTCCACAAGACGCTACGTTTAATTTTCCATGATGGACTTAGGAACCAAGCGATCTCAGGAAACAATTGGGCAGCAATACATAAGTACAAACAGCTTAGAAGAAAGCAGTGACCGTTGCCAAGAAAGAATACTGCTAGACTAAGCCATACCGTACTTAACAAACAAGATGAGGCACTACCATATTCCGGGGAACCTTCAAGAGAACTAAGGACCAGATGGTCGTTTCGTTAGAGGCATATAAAAGCCCGGGCCGGATAGCATAATACCGGCAATGTTGCAAAAGACCAAGAAGAGTATATGCAAATGGCTGCCGCACATTCCGCTCCCGTGGAGGAAAGCCAAAGTAATATGGCCAAAGCCAGTCTGAATGGGATGGAGTCTGATGGATCATAGCAAAAGGATTATAGGCCGATTAAACGAAATCCTCCTACTTGAAAACAATTGAAAGACTACTGGAAGTCCACACTTGTGATAAGTCTAAGACACACTTGGACGTCCAACCAAAAGTACATTAAGAAATCACTGAATTACACTGAATTACCACATTCCTGGACATAGAAGGTGCGTTCCATAACGTAAGCGCCGACTTCAGATCGCGCAGAACTAATTAACTCGATTTGCATTGAGAGAGGCACCAGAGAGTAGATTGCTGCTATGTTTAAGAGCAGGACGATCATATCCAAACTGAAAGGCAGTCAACTCACGCTTGTAGTTATCGCCCCTTGCTAATAAATGACGGTAGCACTGAGCCGTCTAATTAAATGGCTAGAAGACTGCTGACTAGGTATCAACCCAAGTAAAACGGAACTTATGTTTTTCATTCCATAACATGTCCAAGGCATCGAACTACACTTATCAAAGAAGGCGAAGTATCTAGGTGTGATACTTGACCCGAAGCTTCCATGGAAGCTAAACGTAGCTAAAAGAGCTAAAAAAGCAAGCATCGCTTTCTTCTCCTGCAGAAAAATGTTCGGAAACAACTGCGGACTACACCCAAAGACTATAATATGGTTCTACGAAGCACTCGAACGGCTAATATAAACTTACAGAGCTCTAGTGTGGTTGCCGGCAATGACTAGGACGTGCAACATCACAAAGCTAATAAGAAAACATAGATCAGCATGCTAAGGAGCCACGGATCCACGCGATGCACCAGTGCAACGCCATATTGAAGGCAGCCAGATTCTTAATACAGCGGGTATAGCCAGGCGGCAATAATATCTTTTACAGTCGCAAAATAGAGCTCACGGCTAGTGACAGTACGCCCTTAATAACCTTGACAAAGACAACGTCGAACAAATTAACTGGGTAACATTATAAGAAATGTCATTATCTCTGGTAATGAGAAAGCCGATAACCTGGGCAGAACAGGATCAAATGGCAGTGCCTAAACACAGTCCGATTGAGGATCTATGACAACTTCAAAATGGTAGCCAACGAAGTATGGTCAAGGAAGAGTGAGCACAAAAGTTCGAAGTAATGTTGGCCGTTTTCCGACAAAACTAGGAATTGGTTTCAATTTGAACTGTAGCCCAATAGCAAGAGGTATATGAACAGAATCACAGCAGACTCCACTGGTCATTGGTTAAGATGGGTCTGCCATACAATGCAAGCAACTACATCTACTTCATCTACTACTATTTTTAAGCCTTAAACAGGATCATTTCGTTGCCTACCAGCACCAATCGTACAGCATATAGACTTCCCATTTCATAGAACGAAAATGGAACCAAAAAGTTTTAGCGACAGGCCCCAGAGAGCCGTATGCGACAGGCCCCGCAGCTTCGGGAAAGCTCGGCAATTTTGCTCTCTCTTTACGCTTTCGCTCGCATCGACCGCTCAGATCAGTTCATTCGCAAAGAGCAAAGAGGATCTATATAGAGAATCAATTTTCTGTTGCTCTCACGGTTGCATACGACTAGGGTAGTCACTTGTTGTCTATAAAAAGTGTTTGACGAACACCAAAGCTGTAACAGGGAGGTGAAGCTTGGATCGCGAGTTGAAGTATTAATTTGCTGCACTGCTCTGGCCCATATGCTTGTTTTTTCATTGGTGGCGATATGGGAAATCGGCTAGGGCTGAGTGAAACAACTACATGACTAGTAGTTGTTTGTTTACATGCGTAGTTAACATTGTTTACGAATTAGGGCATTGCTGCTATTTGTGTTTGCGCTTTTGATAAGTGATTTGTTCTTTGGAAATATGTTGATAACAAGATAATTTGTAAATATCCCGAAGAAAAAGAAGGCAAAGGATTGCTATGAGTAAATTATTACCGAAGATATTTACGAAAGCATAAGATATATATTTTTTTTAAGCTAATTAATAATACCACAAAATGATTCAAAATTTAAAATGAATTATCATTATCATATTATCATTATTTTGCTTTTGGAATCGTCTGTTAAGAGAGCTTGTTTTTGGTTTCTCAACTTTACATGACTTTGCTTCTGGATTCGCACTTTAACAGGGCTTTGCTTCTGGATTCGCAACTTTTCATTTCTTTGCTTCTGGGTTGCCATTTAAGAGGGCTTTGGCTTCCGATTTTAGAGAGACTTCGAACATGCGAGAGAACGTTCAAACCAGTGAGGGAATTGACATATGTGTTGGCGTATACGAATGGACTTCGATTACGTGTGTTGGTTGAGTTTGAGCTCGCATGGAACTGCATAGACTTCATGCGAACATCTTAGGTTCCACCAGGGGTAAAACTGATTTTCTAGAAAATATTAATCATATTCGCAAAAACCATCGAAACACAAACCAATTCTGGTCAATTTAAGTAGCCAAAATCACCCCGCCCCATCTTCTGTAAAATAGATAGGAAAACATGCAACATTTTACAGGTAATCTCATTTCTTTTATATAAAAGTATAAATAAGTCACTTTATATTTAAATAACCAAACCAATAGACTCCAGAGAAGTGAAAACTTCTCAAATTCATCAACTAAACCGATGTTTTAAATGGTGCGCCAAGGTGAATTCCTCAAATTTCACCTTTTTAATGCTTATACCCGTACTCTTCTGTCGGTCGCGTCACTTACGGGCAAAACACCCTATCGCCGCTGCCTCGCACTTTTCAACATAAGATCCCATCAGCTACTTATTTCCAACACAGCCTGCGTCGACTTCGGCAGAGAAACAGCTCGACCGCACAAATTGGACCTCTATATAAGTTACTCTATGTCCGAACTCTTGTACGGTCTATATTCAACTGCATAGCAGCTATCAGAAAGCGCTTAAAGTCTATTCACAGTGGATCTTATCTCTAATCTTGTGTGTATGTGTAGGTCACAATTAAGGGCATTAGAATAGTTATAATTGTAGTTATAGTTATAGTTATGTGACTATATAAGTTAATATAATATAAGCTAACGTATGTAAATGGACTTCTGTTCGTTACTTTACTCCGGCCGAAATTGCTGATGTAGCAATAGGATACTCGTGCACAGACGCCAAACTCTGCATATTTGCGTGAACGCTGTGAGCCCTGTGTTAGTTTTAAGTTTTATTTAAATTCAGTTTATGGCGACATTCAGAAGAATAAAGAGCACAAGCTCGCTAAAATATAACTCCTGCAAACGCCGAATACTTTGTATTATTCTTTGATTCTGAGTCTCTAGGCCAGCGGCGAAAGGAGGACAGTCATCCTCCCAACATAATCTTCATATCTCAACGATAGAAGTTCTCCGTTCAACCGACCTTTGACTGCCCTGCAGGATTGACCCAGCTGCATCCAAATACCTACGGAGACGCAGACACGGACAACCGACCCCCCACATACACTAACAAGCTATAAGTATCACACGTAGCAAGCGATTGAGTATCATCTATATATTCAACATTTATCATGTATCCAGAAGATTTGTTTCTTGCGTCTGTATAATAATCACTTCGTTCATTAGGGGACTTTAATTTATCAGCACTTTCATGGTTGCCTTTCACTGACAGTGATGCTTCCGTTCCTTGCAGTCCTCACAAATTTGTTCATGGGATTATGGATTTGTCGCTGTCCCAGGCTAATTCCATGAGAAACTGTAACAATAATTTTCTTGATCTCATCTTTGCATCTGACTTTGCTAATTCTCTTGTTCCACGGATTGAATCCTTATCGGCTTCGGAATACAAGTATCATCATACGCTGCAGATTGTTTAAGAATCTTTATTGTCGGTGAAGATCTCTAATTCGAGGGAGACCTTTTCCTTTTCCTTTTTCTGCTTTTGTAGAGCTGAGATGTCCAGCACAAGCCGAATAGTCTTTCATTGACTCCAAAAAATCACCACCAATTATTTTAAGGAAGTTAAACGACTCAGCTATTAATGAGTATGATCCCTTTTTCTTCTCTATTTCCTTCATCCCTTCGCTTCAATAACATCCAAGGCGATCTCGATTCTAATTTGTATGCTAATTCTTTGAAATCAACTTCTTCTTTTCATAGCTATAAATCTATTTATATGCCTTTAATTCAGGGAGAGGATGTATGCCAGCATCTAAAGGACATCAAGTCGTCATTTTCCTCTAGTCCAAATCTAATTCCAAGTTGTCTCTTCAAGAAATATGCTAGTGCCTTGTCGAGTCCGTTGGCTAAACTCTTTAAAATACGTCTTGACAATTGCTTCTTCCCTGATTTATGGGAGGAATGGTTTATAATTCCCCTTCATAATAAGGTTGGTAGATCAGATACTTGTAACTACCGGGGGATATCGAAACTAAGTGCAGTCCCGAAATTTTTTAAACAGCTATTAACATCTTAGCTGCAACAAATATGGTCTTCAATAATGAGTCCTAATCATAATGGCTTTATGAAGCGCATTTCAATTAGAGCCTAAGCTTGACAACAAAACATCTAGTTATCTGCAAACAGAGCAAACAGTCGCAACATCAGACGATTGGGATCATAGGGAAATTAGGGTTGCTCAAATGTACATTTTTTAACTCATGTTCTTCCCCAAAATTGCTAAAGCCTAAAAACAATTTGTTTTTCTAATTTTATTTTTCAGCTAGTTTCAAGACTGATAAAGTTGAATAATTAAATTTAAGAATACTCAGACCTCTTTTATAGTAGAGGAATATGCAGGGGAATCGAGTCAAGGCAATTATTTCAAAGGAAAGAGCTCAAGAGTTCTTTCTAAAAGACGATTCTGACCTCGATTGGAAGCGGTTTTATAGTGGACTCCAGCAACAAAGTCAATTTCTTTTTGCAATAATTATCTAATTAAAGTGCCCGAACACAAATACTGTGCAGCGCTAATGCAAATCCAAAAAGAAACAAAGTAAGCAACAGAATTGTATAAAGCATAGCACAGCCAATAGGATTTTGTTTAATGCGATAATCGATTCAGAATATAATACCTCCTAAGCAGTTCAATATGAAAATTCCACATTTTTCCGACAATATCCTGACTGGGAGGGCCTACCTAAATGCGACGCGCGATGTTCACTCAAGCGCACCAGTATTTTTGATTTAATTTTTTTATATTACATTTTTAGCGTGTGGTGAAAAACGGCTACAGGTCTTGGTTTGTCCGTAATTGTCGTGTTTTTTCTAAAAAAAATTATAATAAAATTATAATTAGTAGATTCATGTTCTTAAGTTCATGTTCTTCAGTTATGTACTATGTTACCTATCTTAATTCATATATTTAAAACTTAGGTGGCTAATATATAATATATGAATTGCGAGTACAACATGTTTATCTATTTGCTAACGACAACCGTATCTGTAATATATAATTTAGTTTATTTAGAAACACCTGTATTTATTTATTTATTTATTTTTTATTTACCCGCGCACACACTGTATAAACGACACGCACGCAGCCAACTTCGTGTTTGCTTGCAGATTTCTACAGAATCGGGATGACCCAGCGCAAGGGCACAAAATGGGAATGGAAACAAAAGGACCAAAAAGACCTGTTCGAAGAGGTAAAAGATAGACTTGTAGTCTACCCAATAGACTGCACAGATTTTGAAGCATTGTTCGTGCTGCAGACGTAAGCTAGCGACTACGGTGCCGATGCGATTCTCACGCAGAGCACAAAGGAGGGAGAAAAGATGATATCGTATTCAAGTAGAATACTGAACGGCGCGAAGAACAACTACACGACCACAGAAAAGGAATGTTTGGCGATAGTGCGGACAAAACCAAAACTGCGGCCCTACCTGGAGGATACCATTTCGAGGTAATAAAGGACCATATGGTGTTGAATTGGCTACCGAAATGGCCACAGGATCGAACAGCATCTGACCGAATAGCCACATGGGCCTCGGAGCTGCAACAGAACGACTTTGAGATAGCGTACCGAAAAGACCAGTTAAATATTGTGGCAGATGCATTATCGAGGTAACTGCTACCGGAAACCAGTCGGCCAATGAAAGAGACGACTATAGCGGCAAACAAAGCAAGGGAAAGTTGCAAATGAATCAACGAAATGCAAAACAATAAAAACGCAAAAAAAAAAATTTGAGATTTCATACTGGAAGGATTTGCAAAAGACACATTTCACACTAAGCCGGCAGTACTCTTGACTCCTTCGCGGACTCGATCTCAATTTTCTTTCTTTTCTTTTTCCGCTTCACGCACTCTCTCTGATTCTCGTACTTGTACTAAGTGTCCGATCACGCCATCCAGTCCAAAGTCCGGCGTATATCGCGCGATCCGGTCCAGAGTCCTCCCTTCGCCGTTAGTCCTCGGCGATTTTCTTTTGTTTTAGCGGTCGACCGCTTTGCTCTGCCCTGTCGGGTTCAAAGTCCGGGTGTTCTCGGCCTTCTCTTTGGCCAGTCCCGCCTGACCGCAACGCCCTTGGCCGCTGGAGTCCAAAGTCCACGCCCTTCCTTTGCCATCGTTATCCACTGCACTCTGCCTTTGAGAGGAGTTTTAGTTTTCCCCAAAACTAATTCCTCACACTTTCTCCTTCCTTTGGAAACGCTAAAAGGCATGCCGCTTCTCTCCTTCTCGTGCCTGCACGCGCTCCTGTTTCCTTTCTGAAACTCTCACAGCGGGTTGGACGTTCGCTCATTCCCTTTCGAATCGTTTTCATGCTCTTTATTTCCCGCCCTCATAGCATTTTCCCAGATCGTACCGACTTTGCTTCTTGATCTTCCCCTTTTGAATTTACCCGGTCAGAATATTTTCCGCACTTGACGTCTTCAACTTCCCCTTTTGAATTTTCCCGCCAAAATATTTCCCGCTCGTGCTTGTTCGACCGCCCCCGATTTCTGGGCACATTATTGTTGATCGCAGTTGCTATAACACCTCCATCCACCGCTATCGATCCTTCGTGTAGTTGGATGGTCACACCATTACTGGTATTTTGAATTGGCATTCCTCGGCTCGCGCTATCGATAACTCCATCGATGTTTTTGCTCTCGATCTTGCCCCCTTCATCTATTCCTATCAGTCAGTGGATTGCCCTTTGGGTCAAATCATATATATATATTCTCTCTTTTTTAGTTTTATTTTCTTCGCCCTCTTGGTACTGGAAAGCCAACGTGGCAGCCCGGACCACCCACCGGCCCGGACGCTTTCCTGGACGCCTGGAACGCGGATCTTGCTGGCCATTGCTGTTTACGCTTACTCTGGCCAGTACCTTCCTGGCCGCGGATTGTATCCCCAACCCACTCATTCATTTTGTTGGTCTTTTTCAGCTTTGACCAATTTATTATTTTTTCCATTTCTCCCTTTTCTTTTGTTTGTGTGTGTTTTTTTTGTTGTGTTATGGCTCACATTCCTCTTTTTTCTATTTACTCACCCTGGCTGGCTTTTGCCCTTGCAGTCTTATCACTTATCCGAGTCGCCACTCTCGACTGGCGGGTCATGAGCCCTGTCGTGCCACGGGCGGCCGGTCCGGCTCAATCCCGTAATCGGGGGACCACTGGGGGAGCGCTGTCCATCGGCTCGGGCCGCGTCGACCTCGGGCTCCTCGCTCCGCCTTTTCCGCTCGGTTCCTTGCCATCGTCCCTCGCCTTGGCGGGTGTCGACTCGCCTCGAGTGGTGAGTCCGGGACCCACAAGGCCTCGATGTCCTAACGCGCCTGGTTGTGCCTTCGCTGTGGCGCGTTGAGGACTCGGGTGTTAGAGTCCTCCACTCTGGTGGCCGCATTCCCTCCGTTGTCCTGGTCAACCTCCCATGGTTTTAGTTCGCTAACATCTACCTGTTTTTCCTTTTTTTTTGTACCTATGTTACACTATGCAGTTGAGGGGTGCCTTCAAATTCATCACCCTATATGGGTCATCAAACCGCTCCTTGGCCAAGACTATGTCCCCCACATTTTTAATACAAGGTCTCCTTCTAAGATTATAATATATCGCCTGATCCTGCACTGCCCTTTCCAAGTTCTATCGGACAATCTCAAAGATTTCTTTTAACTTTTGGGAGTTTTCGCGCCAGGTGTCTCCTTTTGTATTCCTGTGCCCATTGTTTTTCTATCTTATATTCATTCTGTCATGTTCAGCAAACTGGGCGATCATCGTCTCCACCGTTCTCCTGTGGTGTATAGGGCGGCGTGTATTTATGGTGTATTCCCCTCACCGGGAGAAATTTATTGAATGCCCTACTGGCAAATTGTATCCCGTTGTCGGTTATCACCACTTTTGGCGCTCCAAATCTTGTGGTGACCCTTCTTGGAATGCTTTTTGCATTGACTCTGTTGTTGTTGCTCTGTTGAATATGTCGCTCATTACTAACAGCATTTGGTTTCCATGCTTTGATCTGGGTAGAGGTCATACAAAGTCCGCATTTTGACCTTCTGACGTATGCCCTCGTGTCTCTCTGCATTTCTGGTCAGTAATATGGTTTGGCTATGGTTTTCCTGCTGCCTACATGTCCGGCCGCCGGCGAATCGAAATTTTCTCGCAGCACATGCAAATATTTGTGCGTTTTTCTTGATCATGTTTCGCATTTCGTTGATCCATGTGCAACTTACCCTTGATTTGTCTGCCGCTCTGTTTCATTTGCCGATTGGTTTTCGGTATCGGTTGCATCGATGGTGTATCAACCACAATATTTAAGTGGTCTTTTCGGTACGCTATCTCAAAGTCGTACTGTTGCTGCCTATCTGCCTTTTTGGCCTGATGGACTTTCGATGCGGTGGCCATTTCGGTAGCCATTTCAACACCATATGGTCCGTTATTACCATGAAATGGTATCCCTCCAGGTAGGGTCGCAGTGTTCTTATTGTCCTCCACTTGAATACGATATATCCTTTTCTCCCTCTTTTGTGTTTTGCGTGAGAATCGCACCGGCATCGTAGTCGCTGGCATCCATCTGCAGCACGAAAAATGCTTCAAAATATGAGCATGTCAATAATAGGTCGGCTACCAGTCTCGCTATTACCTCTTCGAACGGGTATTAGTGCTTTTGTGTTCATTCCCATTTCCTGCCCTTGCGCAGCAGCTCGTTCACGATTCTTGCGACATCTGGTACGAATCCCCTGTACCACAACGCTACGCCTAGGTACTGCCGGAGTTCTCTCACGGTTGCGGGTGGTTATAATTCTGCTATCGCTACCACCTTCTCCGGAACATTACCAATTCCTTGGGTTGTTATTCGATCTCCAAAATATAAGAGCTCTTTTATAAAAGCTTTTTATCCGAGCTCTTTTTTATTACTCACATGTTCCTCTTTTGTGCAGCCGATCACGATTATATTGAGTTATATCAATTAGCAAGGGAACGTTGCTACCGTGTGCTTTCGATAAGGCTGCTGCTTCTTTTTTTTGCGCTTCTTCCCTTTTAGCCGAATAAGACAATTTTGGGCGTCCAATTTGTCGTTTCTCAATTTCAGTTGATTCACCGAAATTAATTTTCATTGCGCTTTGCAGCCAATTCTTATGTTTTTTCTCAAAATATTTTTTATTTCTGTTGCATTTTTTCCATTTTGCATCTAAATTTATGCAAAAAAAAAACTGCTTTTCCTTTTTAAATAATTGTTATGCTTTAAAACATAAATTTCTTCATTTGATTTTCTCGACAAAAAAAAGAACTAATTCTTTTTGCCTGGAATCGTCCGTTTCCCTGCGCCATACTTCAAAGAGCTCCGCGTTCGAAAACTCAAAGTTACCTGCCAAAAAATGAATGTACGCAGATTGTGCGGATTTGTGCACATTAGGGAAAATTGCCTCTTATTCAGAATTAATAGCTCTACAACTTACAATTGGACGCACACCAATACACAGACATATAATTTTTGTAAACCTAAGTAAAGTTAAATGTTTTAGCAAAAGAACTACAAATCGATATATTAGTACACACAACATATAATACAAGCCAGTACGATTGGTGTCCATCAAAAATTTAATCAATAACTTGTTACAGCTTCGATTTTCACACTTTAAAAGTTCCCAACAAAAAATGTGAGTTTGCAAGCGCGCGCTTTTTGGCTGAAACAGCTGACTTTAACAGCCGATAGTTTTAACAGTGCACTGTTAATTAACATTTCTGGTAATGAAGTTTACTAAGCCATATGTTTAGAATATGTTTTCATAAAAAAACTCAAATATCAATAGTTTGATAAAATGACTAAATACCATAAATTCGGGCAAATTCCCATGGCATCACCTTCCATTGGAGCAGCCCTTTGCATCCCATTTGCAGCAGTCTTCGACTTTTGCATTGACTTGCTTGATCGACTTATCTTCCTGCATAGTAATGCTGTACACTGCTATGCTCAAGGCTCCTCTCATTTTCCCAAGTTCTGACAACTCAATCTCCAGGAATCTTTCTGTGTCGACTTCTTGCAACCATCGCGACTGATAGCCTTTCTTCGAGCCATCCGTTGCGCCTCCTTCTCGACGGAGTCCGGATCATTTGTTCTTACAAAATTTATTATCCTGTGCAAAGGCCTCTCTCTCCTTTTCTAATTTTTCGCTTTCATCTGCTTTCTCTATAGGGGTTTCGATATCATGGGATATGGGGGATTGTAAGGCGAATCAGAGGTCAACTGAGATTCCTCTATAATTGTTGGTACTTCCTATTTATGGGAACCATCTTTCCGCTATCCAATCGGTCTCCAATAGGCTTTCGGATAGAGACCGTTTAATAATTCTATGTGATTTTAACATTCCTGGAGCTACTTGGTCTGCTACCAAATCTTCAAATACTCTTTTAACTACCGCACAACATTACTTTATTAATGGCTTGTTCGACATTTCGCTGTCTCAAGTCAACCATGTACGAAATTCTTTAGATCGCTTGCTTGATCTATGCTTTGTCTCTGACCCGGCAAGAGCCAGTTTGCTCAGGGTTCCGCAACTGACTATTGCTCAGGGTTCGTTCGATGTGACTATTGATATTGTGACTGCTCTGGAGTGTAAGTCTGATCGGCCACCTATAAAGGTGCACTGCTTTTGCAGGATGAACTTCGGACGGCTAACAGTTTTATATATATATAACTCCCCACGAAGAATACTGCAAGGGATAATGATGGAAAAATGGAAAAGGTTCAAATAAAGGACGGGGACTTTGGACACTACCGGACAAGGGCGTTGGGGATTCTCTCACTGTTGCGGGTGGTTATAATTCTGTTATCGCTACCACCTTCTCCGGATCATTACCAATTCCTTGGTTTGTTATTCGATGTCCAAAATATAAGAGCTCTTTTATAAGAGCTTTTTATCCGAGCTCTTGGGATTCGCGGGACCGCCCAAACAGGAGACGCCAAGAACGGTCGGACTTTGGACCCGACAGGACTGAGGCAATGCGGTCGACCGCTCTGCAAGGAATGTAGGATTTTGTAATATAAATAAAACTACATTTGACAGATGGCTTTAAACAAAGGAATTCAACATCGTTGCATCAACAAAATACTTTTTCCAAAAGCTATCAGAGCACATTGTGTTAAAAATCTCGTTAAAGATATTTATTTTGAAATATGAAAACTCGCTGGTATAATTTTAAATTTTCTTGCCTTGAATATAGGCAATTACATCGTCAGATGTTTGATCAGGGGAAAGGCGGGAAACAAGTTTATGTTTCGTAGGTGGTACTACAATGAGGGATTTTGGCAACACTGACTGATTATTTATGTTTTTGGGACTGAGTTCTGCGGGATCGGTGATTGTGACCCCTCAGCGGACAGCACGGAAATCACTGCGGGGAAACTCCCTCCCGCAACACATTCGGATACGGAAACTTTTTTCGCCCCCGATCTTAGCGTTATTAAGTTCGATACTAAGAGGACTAAAAGCTGTTGGGATCTGCGGTGTGTAAACGGCGTTTTTTTACGCGTAGGGGACTCGCTCAATAACTTAAGGCCAATAAACTGAGCATCCAGCGCTACGGGCACATCGTTCGTTTTATGTAAGCTTCTGAATATGAAAACTTCCATAAACCGATTCTGGTTTGCCGCATGAAAGACCTAATTTTCCTTTTAACATTGCGACATACCAATGTTTTTGGACATATCATCGAACATCCGACCCGTACCAATGTACCCAGAAAAACTTCATGCACACGCAAAGTGAAAAGCACATTAATAAATTTAAAATATATGATGTAAATAAAACCCCGGCGGTTTAAAACAAATTTTAGTACAAAAAACACGATAGTTTACTTAGAAAGAGTATAGATTATTATTGGATATCTATTGGCGTTTTTACTTACCACCTAGTGAACCATTATTCTCTTCAGGGATCGGTGGAAGGTCAGTACTGAACAAGCCAGTCCCTGACGCATTTACAAAGCCATAGGGCAAGCCAGAATTTGGAATTTCAACTTGCAGCTTTGGTGCTGGTGAAAAGGCCACTGACTCCCTGTAGAACTGCTCCTCATTGTAGATTTCATCTAGGTCTAAGTCCAGATCAGTCTGTTCAGGCTCGTCGATGTCCGAGGCAGCCTCATATCGATCCTTCAAAACCTTGCGAGGAACTAAAAGTAGCGCATGAGAGCATGACAGAATTGAGTGTTTTGTATTTAATTCACTATGGTTTCCGTACTTACTGCATGTGTACACCACTTTAAGATACATTTGCACATTAGCTTTGCAGGGTCGTCCAAATGTACCAGCATCGGCAGTTACGGCACACCGTCGACGCCCATGACATATCTGCATCACTGTCTCAGATGCATATGAAGCTAGGCAGGCTACAATTGCATGTAAAAAGAAACAATATCTCAAATGAAAAAAAAAACATTCTAAGGAATTACTTACATGGCTTGGTATTATTCTTGTTTGATTCCAAAATTGTTCCTATACTTGTACTTATGGCCTTCTCGCATTGTACGCTTTCCCGCTCTGAGTACCCAAACGATGCGCTATATATAGCGATCCTTGAGTAGGGATTACACATGAGGGTCATGCTGTCATTCTCGCAAGCCTCTTTGCTGCGAAATTCAACTAGTTGGCCAAATAAATATAGATGGGAAAAATTATATAAAGAACAATTACATCTTTTATGGAAATGAGGCTCAGAATACCGCCAGAGACAGCGACGAAGTAACGGATACAAATGGAGTCAAGGAGAAAGAGGAGCACACCGTAAGAGCCGCGGAATACAAACTTTACAAATGCTTTGCATTCAGCGAGAGCGCCTACAACTGCGACGTCTAACCCGTGCAATCAACTTTGAACTTTTTACCTTATTCAGGGTTTTATGAGGAATTATAGTGTTAAAAGTCATCACGAAACAAAGTGGAGGTCATAAGGCCAAGGGCAAATAGGACAAATAAGAAAACGAAGACTATGGACCAAAGCGGCCGAGGGTGTTGCGGTTATACGGGACCGGCCAAGGAGACACCGGGTACGGACGGACTTTAAACGCAGGGAGCCTAGGCAAAGCGGATGACCGGTAGATCAAAGAGGAGTCGCCGAGGACTAACGGTAAATGGAGGAAACCGAAACGCATGATTGGGTCGGACAGGAGCAACGGGACTTCGGCTGGCGATAAAATGAGGAGGAAAGTACAGCGCAGCACTTGGTACCAGTAACAATCAGAGACAGTGCGTGAAACGGAGTTAGCCAACGAACAGAAATTAATTGCGTGAAGAGATCAAGATCTCAAAGTTGAGAAGTTTGGGCTTGAAGAATGAGCCGTCTGAACTGAGACTTTAACGTTGAGATCTACGTCAATTGAGAGGTTACGATAGAGAGGAGCCGTGGCACAAGAGTTTCGAGGCTAGGGTGTGGGATCTTCAGGTTCTACTAACCGACAGATCTGGGGATCATTAAGTCTATCCCGACGAGGAGCAGGGTGTTGGATTTATAAGACGCACATAACATCCGAGCGTCTCGGTGGAACCGGTAGTAACCGCAAACTCGATTCCGGTCGATGCGTAGACCCACTCGGGCGTCTCAGCGCAGCTAACGAAGAGCAGACTAGCCAGCAGAACTGTGTATGACACAGAGCTGCAACGATCACAATTTTTTCAATCATACCTGATCATTGACTCGGATTTTTTGTGACGCAAAACTTTGCTTCAACAAAAATGAATGATCTTAAGAGAGCGTGTTCAAAGCGAATGCCTTCTTTGAGCACCAAAGAATGTTTAAAAATGCTCTTTGCATTCAGCTCTATCACAGTCATGCCGTTTGGTCATTCCGGGTGGTTGGACTCAACCAGATCTACTTTTTTCATCATAAAGTGTTGAGTTGGGACTGTTTTGAGAGAGGCTGATCAAACCGAATCGATCATACTCAATGCAGGTCTCTGGTATGTAATAATAATATGTAAATTCAAATTTATACAGGATTAAATCAGCGTTCCTTCGGCAACAGGTAGAGTTTCATTTCAACTTTATCTTAAGCTCGGATCCTCGGATAAACATCAGAAAATTATTCAGACTACCCAATCATTACAGCGAGTTTTATGAGAAATGTATATGCGAGAAAGGGGAACTTATACAAACAGCGTTAGATGTCAGATTAAACATCTATTTATAAACAGTAATAGCTATAACAACCATAACATCAATCACCTTGGTATATATACATATATCGGTATAGCAAAATAAGGTCTATGAGCTATCAGTCAGATAAACGCAAATATTATTTAATAGCTAATGTACAATATGTGGTTAAGCAGATTTATCAATCATTTTAGAACGGTATGCAACGCAGTAAAAAATTTCCGAGTCTATATTCTTAATCATTAACAACATAGTCGATCTAGACATCTAGACAAAAATAAGTCTAGATAGTCTTCTGTTTAATAGAAAAAATAATTGTTTTCTGATTTTTCCTTTATGTTTAGAAGCTCAGCAGTACTTACACGGGCGGCATTTGTAAGCAATCTCGACGAATTTCCGTATACCAGAACAGGGGTCTTCCCTGGAATATGTTTTTGAACTCGCAGCGAACTTGCAATGCCTTTTCTTCTGACAGGCATCGACGACTGTCTGGAGCAAAGCATACTGTTGGCAAGAAGTTTAAAAAAAAATATGAATAACAAGAAATCGTGTCTATTCGATGTTAACATCGGTACCGAGTTATTAATATTATTACAATGCATTGCTCTTTATTTTAGTATAGACAAATCTTTTTCTTAAAGAACTAAGAACGAGTTGGGAAAACGGTAATAATTAATAGTATATTGAATTGTTATGATTATGAATACGTAATGTTAAGTTGAAATTATTTTTTTGTTATATTTATTTCTGACATTATTATCTTTATATTTGATCAAATTTGTGATAATAAGTAACATCAAAGTATAGTTAATACAAAGATATTGCATAAGCTCAAAAAGTCTTTCTATTGTCTGTTCAGACATGGATACCAACATGATTTGGCATGTGGGTGGAGAGGGTACAGGCTTCATCCCATGCGCTCACAGCGCCAACTGTATTCAAACTTCCCTTTTTATATATTCATTACTTTTTTATGCAAAAAAAAACTCCAACACGCATGTTTTCTGAAAAACCAATATACGAAATTTAAAAATATGTTTTTAATTTATGTTCCATAGTTTATTAAATAGATTCCTCAGTTTTTACATTAAAAAAATCTAAACAAGAAAAGATTTTGTGTGTCGACAGCGGTACTATGTTGCGGGTCGGCATATGTACATATCAAGACTAGAGGTGGAGAACTATGATAGTCGGTGCCATCTATAATCGAAGATAGTTTATTTTAAACCATCGATAGTGTCGATTGTGCCATCGATAGTGGCTTAATGGTATAGCCCAACAAAAAATTCTTCTTTATGCTTTATTATACCTAAGTTACGATTTAAAAATAAAAGAATGAAACGAAGGCAATAAAATATGCTTTATTTCAGCCAAGATTTGAGATTTAAAAACAAAAGAATGTTAACAATTTTTTCTTTGAGCCGTGTTCGCCTCCCCGATATTATTAGACCCGCATTGCTGAATGTTCTTTCAGACTCCACGGACGTAGCCGGAATGAAAAGATATTTGGCGAAAAGGCTCCGTTTGATTCACCACTTCAATTCATCATTTTGATTCACCAAAATAAGTAATATACTTAATTATATGCAATTTATAACTCGGCACTTTTAATTAAGGCATACCTTCATCCATAATAGAGGGTCGAAATCTTGCCTTTTCTAGATACTGCCTCTTAGTTATAATTGCTTCGACTCTTCATCGAACGCTCACCCAAAAAATCGAACCAAGTGTCCTGTAAACTTGATTACTTGCGGTCTCTTTAACTGGAAAATTGGCCAGCTCATTTTCAAAAAATGTTTCTGCTTGTTAAGCGTTTGAGCTATGTTTTTTTTTAACCGTGGATTCAAAAGTGTAGCCATCCTGCAGGATGTTCTCTGCTCATATACGGAAAGACGTTTCTGATTGATTCCATCAATATTTTGTTTAAAGTTTGTCCTTGAAGAGTTTGTAGCAAAGGTACAACACTTTCGGTTTCCCGAAGAAGTCCATATGTTATGGGAATAATAAGCAATATCGTTACGTAATTTCCGCCAGAAAGTTTCACGCTTGCTGGCTGAAAGAAAGCCAATACTTTTTCAATATCTTTCAGCATAAGTATTACAGGCATAAGTATTAGAGCATAAGTATTACAGGGCCGCATACAGGCTGTGCGCGATCCGAGTGGCGAGCGCATTCCGGACCATCTCGAATGGCGCAGTGCTAGTCATAGCCGAGCTAGTTCCACAGCAGGAGTTGGTCTGTGAAAAGGCCGAGCAACCATGTGTCGGAAGGCGTCGGAATGACCGAGCGCATAAACGCCGCCAGAAGGAGGAGCTATGGGAGCTGGCAGACCAGGTGGGATGCCTCTTCCGAAGGACGATGGACCCACAGGCTCATCCCCAATATTGAGGGTTGGATGACGAGGAGGCACGGCCAGGTGGATTTCCACATGACACAGGTGCTCAGCGGGCATGGTTGCTTTCGCAGCTACCTGAAGAGGTTGATGAGGAAGAAGGCTGCCCGGAGTGCGGATCAGGGATCCCTGAGGACGCGCACCACGTCTTCTTCGAGTGTCGGCGCTACGAGGAGGATAGGACGACGATGGAGGCGAAAGCAGGGGCGGCCATAGGCGTGGATACGCTCGCTGGTGCCGCTGATGTTAGCGGATCAGAAAGCATGGGAAGCGGTGGCTGAGTATTCGGCCAAGGTCATGAAGTCGCTGAGGTCCCTGGAGAGAAGAAGGAAGGAGCGGACGGGTTGAGCAATGCCTTACGGCCGTACCGCACAATGCGGGCTCTTGCCCCGTCGCAGCTCCCTGAATGTATTATTTATTGTTATGGCGTTAGTGATGTTAATAAGGAATAAAAAAAAAAAAAAAAAAACCAGCGATAGTGGATGGGCCAAGCAACGTCCATGGCCTCGATAGTGCCAAACCATCGATAGTGGAGATAGTGCCATCGAAAATATTTTAGGGACAGTTCGGTCTCACGAGCTTTCGAGTTTCCGCTTCCGCTTTTTGTTAGGCGAGGTCGTGAGAGGAGATCCGAAAGGCGAGCTGCGTGCACAAGCACACCAGTGTGTCCGGTACCTTGTGCAGTCGGAACACATCGGTGATTCTGAAGAACCAATGGCATGCGACCTAAGGCAGGTCGCCAAATTTTCACAACACGTGTGGCCGCCATTGCCATAGCAAGTGTCCCTCGCAGCTGCCAAAGTGCTATCGTCATAGCAAGTTCCCCGCGCCAAATTTGTCGCCAGTGCCTACCTCCGGTATTACCGTCCTCTGCAAAACGTCGCGCCCTAGCCGTTTGTGCCACGCCGCGTCACGTGTTTCGCCAAGTTCCCGAAAGATATCCCGCGTGTAATTCGCCAGACTAGTGCACCGTTGCCTATAAATACGGCATTAACCCCCTGCCACACGCGCCGTTGCTATCCTGACATGTGCCACGCCCACTCGGGGATCGCTCACTCGACTGGAGCTTGGATCAGTGTATACAACCTTTTTTTTCTGATCTGGTCTCAAAAACCAAATCGGTCTCTAAACCAAATACATTTTCTGTAAATGACCCAGACCAGACAATGCCCTTTTCTTGCCAGAGACGTTTCCTTACATTTTTGATAAAAAATAAATTTTTAAATTGTATTTTACAAAATCATAAAATAATTATAATATATGACAAAACAAAACTCATGAAATAATGATTATTTATCGGTTTATATGTTATGAAATAAGGATTCGAGCTAGTTTGTTTTCCAATGTCACGTCCACAACCCAAATAAACTTTTTGACGGAGGTGTTTTTCAACGCTCATGTTTCCAATACAAATGAAGACATATTTTTTAGTGAATATATGTTAATCAAAAAATAATCTTTTTTTATAAGATTTAATTTTCGATCAGAAATAATTATTTGTTCATAACTTTTTTTCAGTTTTTATAATATTATTATTACTTATCATGGTCATGATAAATGGTCGTGATAAATTACCCTTATAAAATAAGAAATGTATTATTCTTGCTTTTGAACGACTACGACTAGTTTTTGATTTTTTCGACATAATAATCATTATTTGCAGCAGAAATTTGCCGACACGCTAAATAGGTCCATGCCGATCACTGGCTTAAATTAACTTTTCTTCAAATTGACCTTCAAATGACTTTGACCATGACACAGCCGCTAACTTGATATATATATATATATTCAGCTTACCTGTAATCCGCTCACAGTGCACGTTTCCGGAGGCTTAGCTCTGATTACGGTTTTGCCTTGAAGGACATCATCGCCGCTACTTTCTGTTGTAATTAAGTCCTCTTGGGAGATGGGTGGGCACAAGCTATGATCGGTCAAATCTGTTCAAAAGCAAAAAATATACATATTCAGCCAATTTATAAGTTGTACAAATATTCTGAAACATTTAAGACTATATCGTTTCATTGTATAAATAAAAATTGTAAGAATAAAAATGTTTGTTTTACTGGTGTTAAAGGATTAAAATATACAATTTTGATCAAAAGTTACCCTCAATTTGTAATTTAATCTAGATAATTTTACATACATAATATAAAAGATTTATTTTTATTACAAGAATTTTATATGTAAGAAGCCCGACGATTGGTTAGTAGTTTAGTAGTTGTATAATGTCTGTGTTCGGGGATAAGTAATGTCCCGACCCTCATTTTACTTCCCTAAATGTAAAATATTATTGATGTGCGGAGATGCTATATGTGTACATATCTACAATACAATTATTTTAAAAGATTACAAATACACTGACAAAAAAAATCGCGATTTAAATTCGGAACTTTCAATTTCATCAATAATTTTTCTTTTTTTTTGTGCCCTCTGAGGAACGATTAAAGAACAAATCACAATTTTTTCACTCAGTGCAGAAGTCGCGGCTAACTGCGCAATATATTTCTTTGTGCGTGGCAAAAGATACTATCTTTGTTGCTGCAAACTCGAAATCGCTGGCATCGGACCGTTTTTTGTCTCTCTCTGACGCCCTACTTGGTGGCGCCACCCAAAAAATATTACTGACAGAGCAAAGGGAGCTGAAAGAGCCACTACGCGTCCATTATGGATTTAAGTCTTCGGTTTAACGAAACATTTATATCCGTTGCACGCATATCAAGTTTCTTTTAGAATTCGTCCCATTTTAAGAGCAGAATAATTAAGCTATAGTCTTGATTTATTTTAACATTGTGCCAACTTTTGCATCCCGACTGAAAAGTAATTTTCTGGAAGGGTTGCAATAAACTCTTTGGCAGCGTCGAGGTGAATTTTTATTGATGCGCCATCTTTTAAGGTTTGGAAAGGGGTAATATAGTACGACTAAACCAAATCGAGTAAATAATGTAGATGGTGAAGCAATTAAACCTCTAAATCATTGATTTAAGCCATGACCTTCTGGCTCATTATCTTGCAAAAACAACATTTGTTCGCTCCTTGCTAGGCCGTTTTGCAGCGATATCGGCTGTTAATGGTTTTAGCTTTTTGAAGGTAGTCCACGAAGAGTATTCCAAAACGGTCAAAACCGACGACATGCCCACGTTTTATGACATGACATATTTTATGCAAGCTTCTCCATATGAAAATATGCCGATGCTGACTTTGAACTACAATTGGTAAATTTCTACCAAAACATTCAATCTATCTATTGTGACAAAGATGCTTCCTTCAATTCTGAAACTATTATGTCCTTGCTGAAAAACCAATACAGCATCAATGTCGTTAATGCGCCAGCGCTACACAGTATCTCAAACGGCCAAGTGGAGAGATTCCACAGTACCCTGACGGAAATAGCCAGATGTCTCAAAATCGAAAAGAAAATTGACGACACCGTGGATCTGGTTTTGCGAGCTACTGTAGAATACAATAGATAGCTACATTCAGTTACGGAATGAAGGCCAGTGAAAGCTATCTACGCCAGTAGCGACGAAATCAATATGGCTATTAAAACCAAGATTGACAATCCGCAACAGACCAACCTCGACGGAGTTAACCCCTCAAGATAGAACACAGTCTTTGAAGTTGGGGAAAAAGTTCACTTGCGTAACAAGAGACTAGGGAATGAGCTGACGCCGGTCCATTCAGAAGAGCGCGTAGAAGCAGATGTGTGTCCATAAGTACAATATCAGACAAACACCTCACCATCCGTTTCCTCCCCTTATATTAGAAAACTCAACACTGCTACTATCCCCACAGGCTTGCCACAACATTCACAGTACTGCTGACCCCCGAGAGCGCGCGGATCACCGACTTCTCACACGTAAAGTACATCCCGGTATTGGACGGGAAGGTTATAGTATGGGAACAATATAGCCTGGTTAGACACTCGACAAATTTGTCCGAGTTCTATGGCATAATTGACTCTACGGAGAGAATGCCTGAGCTGTTCCAACAATCGCACATGAGAAAGTTCCTAGAAGTCGACATCAACAATGCCCAGGACAGTCTGGACGAATTAACCATACACCATAGGATGTCCAGAAGCTTAGATTTCCTGGGATCAGCACTTAAGATCGTGTCGTGGTCAATCTAATATGTTTATTCATGTTATAGTTCAGTATCCTAAGGTTAAGTTTATTAGTAAGAAGGTCCGGCTCTTCCCTATCGCACATTGCCACATCATGCTACAACGGGAAGACAATATCGTAGCGGAGTGCGATGACGGAATCTTAGCAGTCTCCGATTGAGCGTCTACATTGGCTACATTCTGTGAAAGGGCGCTTCACGACACCTGCGCCCGGCAACTGCATACCTTACGTACACGGCCTATCAATCTGGAACCCCTAACCATAGTGGACGATAGTGTAATAATTGTTAACGAAGAGCGGACGAGGATTACTGTGGACGGGCCCACAAATACCATAAAATTGACCCACCTCATCACCTTCGGGAGGAAGGCAATTATAAATGAATCCGTTTACCTAAACCTAAACTACTCTGTGAATAAGAGATTGCGGGGATTGCGGCTTCCCCTCTACTTAACGTTACGAGACACGACCACATACTAAGTCTTCCACTATTACAGCGGATAAATAAACATAACCTGCGGCTGATGCAGGAGATTAGAGATGATGGTTCGGCCGGAGGATCCCCGAGGATCTGGATCGCTGGAGGAGTCGCAGTCAGTCTCACACTGTGCGACTTGATGCTGATTCAACCACACAGTAGTCAAAAACGAGCAGCATTCAAATTGCATTCTTCCATCGACGAATTGTCCATCGCAGGGGATATCCCTAATATAAAATACAAGAATATATATTCCCTAATATTGTACCACCCTGATGCGCCCGAGAGCTGAGCCAGCAAAGTGCGCCGTTATGGGCTGTGCCTTTGTCTGATTGGTGGGCAGCGATCGTACGACTTTTACAGTTTATGCTTGGTCAGCGGTCTGCCACGGGCATCGGGCCAGGCATTAAACTTTTTGTTAAATTTAATCACTTAAATTTCATATTCAATAAAGAGCACATTGCTCGGAAAGAAACTTCGGCTTGGCCGTATTTATTCATTTATTTAACTTAAATTAGTTATTGTGACTTAAGGGCCATTAACAACTGAGTCAGTATCTCCCAACGTAAGAGAAGCAACCACCCGACCGACAGAAGAGAAATTTTTGGCGGAGCGGGTAGAAACAAGAACAGCTGATATATATTTGTTTTGCTTATATTTTTTTAGTTGTTGTTATGAATTCTGATTAATGTTACTATATATAATGATAGATAAATATATATATAATGATGAAATACTGTCGCTGACTATGGGAATCCACCTCATAGCTCTCGGCGAAGATTTAAAGCGGAGCAGCCGATATGCCGCTTCCGCAGTGGATTTTATTCTTGTTTTACATTATTTCTTAAGGCCTAATGAAAGCAAAGTTTTATAGCTGCGCTATGTATTAGTAGGAATGTATAGCTCTCTGTATGCATGTTATATGTATTAGTTGGAAGGCAATGCGCATTGAGGTTATGCGGTAGCGTGGGAACGCTGACCATGCACTTATGCTGTATGTGCATAAGTGGCCGATCGCATTACATTTGCCTGCTTGTATGCATACTGCAAAAAAGTGAATTAGTAATTTATACTCGAGTACAGTGAATGCTCAATATAAGAATATAAGCATATGCACACATTACAAAAGCATGCCACCCAGGTTCCAGTAAGCGGCATCAGGAACAAGATTGGCCGCGTGCCGGGACGCCGCTGTCCTGGTTCCTGATCTGGAATTTTGACGAGTTCGCTACCAAGGAGGAGCATGCAGAAACGATCGACAAACAGGCGGACCTTCCGCCAAACGCGCTGACCATCAAGGCTGTTTGTGCTCTCCCAATCGATAGCCAGGTGGTAACCTTCTCGGTACCAACCGGGCTAGCAGAAGACCTCGCCGTATGAAGGAGATCGCATCGCGGCCCAGGTGTTTCAAGTACCTGGAAACGAGTCATATTGCCAGCACGTGCAGGAGCGCCATCGACAGATGCAGATCCTGCTTAAGATCCGGAAGAAAAGGGCAGCAGTACGCAAGAACCCTACCTGACAACTGTTTCAGGTGCGTAGACAAGGAGCAGAAGGACACGAAGTGTATGAAGGTTGTTCAACTATACCTGAATTACTAAATGGCAGCTCAGGATCTGCAGTTACATACGTGCATGGATGTTGCAGCGTTGAGCTGCACATGTGTGCGTTAAGCAGCGTGTAGAAAACCAGCTGGACAGTGGTCGTACGCGTCCTCCACCTGCTCCCTCTCAGCCACAGAAATTCTGTCGAGTTACACCTTGGATACGCAGTATCCAACACCGGGTTTTGGCAAGCTCCGCCAGATTCTAAATACAGCGGGGATAGTCAAATGGCAATATTATCTTTTACAGACGTAAAATACAACTCACGGCTAGTGGCAGTACGCCCTTACTAACGTTGACAAACCCAACGTCGAAAAAATTAACTGGGAACCAGGACATTACAAGAAATGTTATTATCTCGGGTAATGAAGAAGCCGATAACCGGGGCAGGACAGACTCATATGGCAGTGCCGAAACACGGTCCGATTGAGGATCTATGACATCGGAACAAGAGACACCAGAGCATCTACTATGGAATTGTTAAGCCTTAGACAGGATCACTTCGTTGCCTACCAGTTAACAACGCTGGGGGGCGTGTTAAACTGAAGATGGCAGCAATCCTTGGCTTCCTCAACGATTCAGTATGGTACTGACAAGGACACAGACACTACTTTTTGTGGACCAAAAAGGATACCGGCTCTACTTAGGCCTGACCACCTTACCTACCTACGTTGAATCCTTTTGCTTCGGCGCCCCCGTGATTTCCTTTACTGAGATCTGGCTTAATTTAAACGTGCCGGACAATTAAATATGTTATAATATATTTATAAATTACAGATGCGATCGTCTCTCTCGTACTGTGGGCGGCATTGTACCAGCAGTCAAAAAGGATTAATCGTCTTATAATCCTTAATCTTATCAAATTGTAACGATCCACTCAATGAATTTATCTGTGTTCGTATTAAATTTCCGGAAATTCGTATTTACATAACCTGCTCATGTATTTTCCCCCCCGTAAGTAAATGGACTTCTGCTCGTTACTTTACTCCGGCCTAAATTGCTGATGTGCACAGACGGCAAAATACTGCATATTTGCGTGGCCGCTGTGAGCCCTGTGTTAGATTGAAGTTTTATTTAAATTCAGCTTAAGGCGACATTCAGAAGAATAAAGAGCACAAGCTTGCTAAAATGTAAGTCTGGCAAACGCCGAATACTTTGTATTATTGTGTTATGGTTGCCTTCCACTGACAGTGATGCTTCCGTTCCTAGCAGTCCTCACAAATTTGTTCATGGGATTATGGATTTGAAGCTGTCCCAGGCTAATTCCATGGGAAACTGTAACAATAATTTTCTTGGTCTCATCTTTGCATCTGAATTGGCTAATGCTCTTGTTTTACGGATTGAACGCTTATCGTCTTCGGAGACAAGTATCATCCTACGCTGCAGATTGTTTAAGAATCTTTATTGCCGGTGAAGATCTCTACTTCGATAGAGACCAGATCCTTTTCCTGCTTTCGGAGTGCTGTGTTTACTGAGGTAAATACAGCTCTAACTGATCTGGAGCCACTGTTAAAACGGAATAAGGACATTTCAGCACCAATTCACAATGGAGCAATTCAGGTCTAAATGAGTCATGCCTCAGCCTCGCCGAGGTTCTAACTTAACTTAACGTAAAGCCCTCGCTTGCTTACAATCTATTTTAGTTTCTTCATTTATTGGCAATAAGCCCATTGGCCTGGCCTCTCTTCCAATCAATATTTCTAACGGGCTATACTTTGGCACCCTGTTCGTCGTACATTTCATGGCTAACTGTACCTCACTAAGTGCATCCTGCCAGGAACGTCAACATACTTTTCATCGTGCTCATGACACTTTCTACTTGACCATTGACCCGACTTGCACATGTTGATATCAAATGAAATTCTATTTTGTGCATTGAACCCACGAAATTTTCCACAAGCGAAACTCCTACCTTGATCTGCTATGATACGGTTAGGTACCCCAAAAAGTGATATTGTTGACTTTACAGCCTTAAAACAGTTTTCTGTAGTATGATATAAGTGAACAAATTTAGTAAATGCATCTATTTGTACTATGACGGAATTGGATGCAATTCCATTTGAATTTTCCCTGCTGAAGACTTTGCTAGTTTGCATGTTAAGCAGTTCTCTACGAATTTTCGTACATACTTGGACATATGCTCGATCCAATACTGCTCGTAAACCTGGTCTAACGTTTTCTGCCACCCCAAATGCATGATTGCTTCATGGACATGATTTACTACAGACCACTTAAAGGCTCTTGAGATTACAGGTAAACAGCGAGTCTTTCCATTTCTCTGAATTTTCGCTTAAATCTCCTGCATCTCTCCATCATTCACGCTGCTGGTCACCTCTGTCAAGTCGATGCGAACTTCGGGTATCCTATTCATTGTCTCACATTCAGTGACAATCGGATTTCTGGAGAATAAGTCCACGTGCGCCATGCGCTTTCCATTGCGGTACTCGACAGTGAAGTCAAATGATTATAAATATGCCCACCAGCGGTGTACTCTCGGCGTTAGTTCTACTTTGGTTCGAGTTGCATTCAATGAATTACAGTCTGTAAATACTACAAACTTTCGACCGTGAAGGTAATAGCGGAAACTTTTTACAGCGTTGTATACTGCTAGGGTCTCTAGTTTGTAAGAATGATACCTCGATTCTGGGGGCGATGTACATTTGCTGAAATATTCGAACACTTACCGTCTATTTTGTGCATGAGAATGGCACCATATCCACTTCCACTAGCATCTGTATGCAGCTCTATGGGATATTGCGGATCGAAGATAATTAAAATCGGATCATGAGTTAAGTACTGAGATAATCTTCTCACGTATTTCTTCATGCTCTGGTTTCCAAACGAAGCTACTATTTTTGGAAGTCAACTGCTACAACGGATTCATCTATTCAGAAGTACGGAAGTACGACGCTAAACCTATAAATTGTCTCAATTGTGAAACATTCTTTGGTTGTGTTTGTCCAGCCAGAGCTTGTATTTTTCGCGGATTTGGTTCAATACTACCGTCCTTGACCAAGTAGCCAAGATATTCTATTTCGGTTTTCAGAAAAGTGCCTTTTTTTATATTAAATGAAAGTCCTGCTTCCGTTAGAGCCCCTAGCGCGACTGTCATTCTTTCATATGCTTCCTTTTTTGACCTCACTACTATTACTACATCATCAATGTAAACAATTGCATAGGAGTACGCCAAGACACCTAGTGCTCGCGCTAAAGCTGAAAAATCGAAGAGGCATTCTTCAACCCAAATGGCATAGATAGAAACTCATACTGGCCCTCAGGGGTCACAAAAGCGGTTCGCTCTATGGATCCTGCATCTATTGGAATCTGATAAAATCTACTAGCCATATCTAAGCAAGAGAAGTATTTACCACCCCGCAGTCTGTTCACTTGATCTGATATTAGAGGCAAGGGATATTTGTCAGCTACTGTATTTGCACTTAGCTCTCTATAATCTATGCACAAACGATCACTGCCATCTATCTTTTTCACTAACAAAATTGGACTCGCGTATGGAGAATTACTTGAACATATTATGTTTGTCGCCAACATTTCTTTGATTTTATCTCTTACTGAATCTTTTTCATCTACGCGAAGTCGATATTGGCGTCTCTGCACAGTCTTGTTGGCATCCAATAAACGAATTTCTAATTCTCCAGTCGTGACACGCCTGGTCGGTATTCCAATATTAAAATGTTCAGTGTATATCAATAATGTTCTTCAATTTAAACTTATCATTATCACTTAAATCATAATTTTTATCAAATAGCTTATCATAATTTATAATAGTTTCATCAGATATTAAATTGACTCGTTTAGTTTTAAAAATGTTAAATTTATCAGCTTCCATCGTTATGCCAAAGCCAAGTGCCAAGATTTCACGACCAATCATTATGTCAAGTTTCAAATAATCGTCTTTAACTACATTAAACATGATTTCCAAATTAAATTGACACATTTGAATGGTACTTATTATAATAATTATAAAACATTCAGAAGCGCAACTTGTCGTTTAAGGATACTACTAATACTAAATAACTAATACTAACACTACTAATTACGTTATCAATTAAAATAAATTATTTAATCATGTAAAAGAATGTATTTAAATAAAAACAGAAATAAAAAAATAATAAAATATTGATTTGAGATTTTGTAGGGGTCGAACACTGTACTACCTTGCATAAAAAGATTACGTGCCTTAGTGCCTTACGTAAGGGCACTTTCAGCTCCCATTACTCTTTGGATTATATTTTTTTGGTGGCTCGTGCTTAGCCATCCATGAAGAAAGGCAACAACAAAATCTTTTAATTGATTTTATAGGCGTTAAATAGGAGACAAAAAAAAAGTCGCGATGAACGCTATCTCGAGTTTGCAACAACAAAGTCAGTGTCTTCGCAGTTAGCCGCGCCTTCTGCACTGAAAAAAGTTGTGACTTGTTCTTTAGTCGTTCTTCTTAGAAGGGAACTAAAAATAAAGAAAAGTGACTAAAGAAATAGAAAGTTCCGAATTTGAAACGCGATATTTTTTAATTTTTGGCAATCGAGTCCCTTCGCACACACATTCTACCCGCTTCATGACTGCGCCGGGTCATGGTTGGAGGGTTGTGGTTTTTTTTTTGTCTCCCGCTGTTGCTCCCTTCCTTGGATTTGTTACCCTTGCCTGCCGTAGACCATAGGGCCACACCTATTGCTGTGAGTGTCGTTTATATAACTAACATAGATCGTATCTCACCGGCGATCACACGACTGTATTATTTTTTTGGGATAGGGCCGGGCAATGAAGGGCCGCTTTAAAAAAAATTTAAAGTCGTGCTAGACCATAAAAAATGTGCTGCGGGCTTCGGGCACCAGTGCTCATCACTACTTTCATCCCGCACAAGACTTAACTTACCTCCCGCCCGTCCGTATTGAGCAAGCTCGATGGAAATACTCGTGCCGCGTGGACAACTGAGTGACAGCTGATCTGAATCGCATCCTGCACGCTGGTATGTTCTTAAGGTAGCCGCCAAAAGAGCTGAAATAAACCAAGTTAAGATAAGAAGCGTATGTGGATCAAGCAATATTAGCAAGTAAGAAAACTATAATTGAATGTGACTGTGACTAGACTATGAGATACTCGGTGTCCAAAACTATTATGTATTTCAGAATAAAACCACGAATCGGGCCTTGACTGAAAAACTGGGACGCGTCTGAGTGCTAATGCGAGAGGGATAAGGATAATAAAAAACTTGGGGGAATGGTTTAGAATGGTGTCATAACTTATGAACTTGGAAGCTTTGTGTCGATCAGCACGCCCAGGTATTTAATTGCCCTGACGATCTGACCAACCACATACCCGGATTACCACATATCAACATTAGACAACAGAGGAGACCTGCAACCAAAGCATCAGCATCATTAACTCGTATGATCAATCTGCATGTCCACTATGACCACCGCAATGTCGCCCGCGAATCCCACTACCTCCCTAGGAGTGGCAGCCACAGCACACAGTCGCAGTTCAACAAAAGTGGTGCCAGAACAGACCCCTGGGAAACCTCGCATGACAGTTATACCTCCTGTGTGCCAGTCTATAAAAAAGTCTGGTCGAAGTGAGATGGCCAGGTTTAGCGTACCGTTGTTTGATCTCGTTGAGCCTCTTCACTATGGTTTTGAACGCGTTCCCCACGGCTCGCGGTGTCGCAAAGATCCAAACAACATTTGGTCTTGCTGCTTCAAATTGACGACTTAAATGTCCTGCGGCACTGCTGGTACAGTGCAGTGCTGGACCCGTAAGCACACTGATACTGCCTCTTAGCCCTTACGCATTCTCTCCTTGAAACAGACAGAATCGCGATGTTTACAAAGGGTGGAGCTGGAGGGAATGCATACATCGCAGGCAGCTGGCGCATGTCAGAGTCCGCCACGTCGCTACCAGACCCTCTATTCGTAGTGCAAAGAACTGCGAGTCTAGGGAAACGACTTTGTAGCACTTCTGCAACGACCACGTTTACCGGCCCGCCCTTAAGCTACTGGCGAATATTAAATCAACCACCGATCCGTCTCCCGCTCAACTCGATGTGGCCTGCTGCCCTACGTTGAGCAGCGCGACCTACAGTGTCGAGAACGAGAACAGTGTCGGCTCTGCCTTTGGCGTTGGTAAGGCGCTACCCCAATCGATGGCCTAGGCGTTAAAGGCCATTGCCGCCTATCAATGCCGAGGAACGGCCTCTCATATCTGATACGAGTCGATCCAGCATTACGCTTGGGGTTAGGTATACGCTGTATACCAACCAGCCCCCAATCTTGGCTCGAACGAATCCTCTGACCGTGCGAATATTTTTGTCAGTTTTGTATTTTTATTACCACAGCGCCTCCTTCCTAGACCCCTACGTCGCTTCTGCTGATCTCCTTGGGATTGCTACGTCGTGCTGAAGCTCAGATTCCGCAATCGCTACCGCCACCATCGCCGCCACCCTTTGGTATTGGTGGACAGAGTTCGAGCTTGCGTTAGAGCCGCCTGTCAACCCTGCTTCGCTGTGTCGGCTGACCTCCTCGCTGAACGCCGCCTTTAAGTTTGACGCAGCACCTCCAATAGCTGCTTCTTAAGTCTCGCAAAAGCGTTCTTCATCTCCTGGATCTGACTTTATGCTCGTTTATTTTAGTGAGCAGGTCGTAAGATCATACTACAACTCTACTCATTGTGGCTGTGTGCCTTTAGCCCTCTTAGTGCAGTGCGCTGTTCAGGACTGACTCGGAAGTAGAGTTGTTGCCTTCCACATTCCTGCCAGGGGCAGGATTTTCCTGTACGACGCGGTGTTTTGGGCCGCCTACAGGTAGTATACACTGGATCCGGAAGCCTTTCTGGAAGGCTCTAAGGTCGTGGTCTGCACTTGTTGCAATTTAAAGGGCGACGACCAAGTGGGCACGGGTGGATTTCCACATGAGTGGTTGCCCCCTGGAGTAGTTATGTTGATAAGAGGCATACCTTTTTATATGCAGCTTCATTAGCCGGGTTGCGTTTTATACCTTCCGCCAGGTTCGAGTGCTGCCGACCAATTCGGTACAAGCGCAGAACAAACCGCCAGACAATCTGGCTCAGACGCGGTTTGGACTTAGGGTGCCGGCTTAGCCGGCCTCTTTGGAGCACAGGCGACCACCCAGCCGCCCAATATGGGACCGACGCTGTGTGTACTATTATGACGAGAAAGCATTATCCTGGGGCCTTCAATCGGCGGCCTAGGATTTCTCCCCGACATGATTAAAGTTCGGCTATACCGCACCGCCTCGTTCGCCTTAATATCCCACTATTTGCTAGGCTGATATATCACACCCCGCTCCTTTCTCTCGAAACAGTATGCTACAATGCTGTAGCCTCTTAGTTTTTGAGCTATCTAAATTTAACTTTGCTGTTTTCAGAATATTTTCATCTAGTTTGAGATTTTACCATTTTTATAAATTCAAAACTTGGGTTCTAACTCTTATTAAAATCGGACCATTTTATCATATGTTGTTGCAATACGACCGATTAAAAATATAATAGAAAAATAATATGATAACACTAGTTTACACTCAAAATACTCCAGGCTTGCCAATGCGAAATTCTTGTAGAGTTGGACCACGCAATTTAAAAATATCAATACAAATATTTTCTATAGATACAATTTGTTTTAATTTTTATAATTTTTTATTTAAATACTTAAATGGTAAAAGAATGCTAAATAAGTAACTGAAACAGATGTAATTGGAATTGTTTACAAGTTGGCAGTCCTTCTTAATGATAAATAAGGTATTTTGACCTATATCTTGTTCACTCCCTAAAAAATCAATGCAATCAAAAATTACAAAATATTCCGATAACAAAACGGTTGAAAACTATCCTATCACGAAAAAAGATAAGGTACGTGTTGGTCCAAAAACGAAAATGCGAATCGAAAGTGAAACCCGCAGCCTGTCTACTAGTGGATTCAAAAGATTGATTGTAAATAATCTATTGACATTTGTTTATACGGTTTTCCGACACTGTAGCTAACTATCGGCCTAACCCTTCTGCACAAGTAAGGAAGTTATATTACTTATATAAAGATTTTATGCTGCATCAATTAATAAGGTTTATTTTCAATTTTAATTCGCGGGCTTGTTCTTTTTTTTTCTTTAGTTGGCAGGACTGTTTATTTAATATCAATGTCATTATCGCTTATGTTTATGAAGCGACCAAGAGTGCATTTTTCGATTTGTAAAATGTCTGATTTAATTGAGCTGATTCGTTTATCTCAAGCCCTTGTCAGGGCTACAACGAGCCCTTTCTGGGCTTTAACAAGTACAAGCAGAATTATATTGTCGTGGCATTTTCTCAACCACGAGGCGGCCAAATAATTACTGGTAGTATGGGAACCTAAACCCACACACATAATTGAGCAGAAAAGTGACATTACATCGTCATTGTGTAATGAAATTTTAGTTGCGGAAACGTTGTGGAAGTTGCAGAAGGCTCTTGGTGATTCTGCCATGTCCCAAAAAATATTTATAGGTGGTAGAAAGACTTCAAAGAGGGTCGAGAGCGTGTTGATGACTTGGTGCCTCCGGACGACCATCGACATCAACAGATGGACTCTAAAGCAGAGGCCAGCACGTTTCTGCCTCGCAAAGATGTTAAATAAATTGGTAACTTCAGAAGAAATGAACGTGAAAGCGCACAAAAAATATATTTCAAATTAAAACAGTTTTAAACATTTTTCAAGAAATGGAAAAACAACTGATCTAATACATACATTTTTCGACATTCAAATATGCAATTGAAATGCCATTATTTCCTAAATTATTATACAGCAGTAACAGCTATAAGATATAGTGGACCGATTTAGCGTTCCGACAGACTAGACTATTCTAAAAGTTTCTACCCGATAGCTAAAAAATTCATAGACAATTTGCTTAATAACACTGCAGTACCAGTCATTGACGTTTCATCAATAGGTAATCACAAAAACGTCGCTCTTGTTGATAAATCAACGATGAAAGTCAATTCAAATTGATGAAATAAACTGATGAAATAAACATTAACATGTCCTAAGCAGCCATCGATGACAAATTCATCAACAATTGATCGATGACTCATCATTTCATCAACATTTCATCGATTAATCATTAACAAAACTGTCTTTTTTCATAAACATGATCATTCAACAAAAACTGAGTTTTGTCACCAACAAAAAAAAAAGAAGTAATTTTTCTCTATTTATTAATACTAATAATATTCTCTAATAACACTAATAATCTAAAATATAATAATAATTATTCATAATCCCCCATCGTCTTCCAATCGTTGAAAAGATAATTTGGATTCCTCCGCGTATTTACAGCACCCAGTTTTTTGGCGCATCTGAGGCACTTCGCCAATATTTTATCGGCTAATTCAGTCGAATTGGTTCAGTCGCATATCCATAGCATGTACTGCTGTAAAACACTCACATGGTAATTATTTATATTTTTTTTAGCTTTTTCTGCGCTGTTTTAATTAATATTTTATTTCACATGTTAAAACGCATTTTAAACACGATCCAGCCTATTATATTTTGTCAATGCATGTTTCGTATACACTGGTCGGCAAATATATTTTGTCATAGCGATGCTCAGTTTCTTTTTAAATTGTTTTATTTTAAAGAGAAAAATATTTATGAGTTGTACCTAATTAATTTAGTTACAATTAAATTAAATTATAAATATAACAAATTTTCTTCCTTAACATTGATTTCGATTTTAAATTAAAGAAAAACTAAAAACTAATTAATTTTATGAGTGGCATAAGTATTTTGACAAATTTGTTATTTACATCTAAACTAACTAGAATTTTTTTTAAATTTATTTTAAACTGGAAATTAATAAAAAATATAGCCTTCTTTGGTGTCTATGACCTTTTAAAGGCGATTAGGAACGGAATCGACCAAGGTTTGAAGGTATTTTAAAGAAATCTCTTTCCAATTCATTGTGACCTCAGTGATGGTTTCTGCTTTTGTCCTGGTCAGATCAGTGCTTCTATTTCGCTTTAAAAGCGACCACACCTTTTCAATAATGTTTAAGTCAGGACTTTGTGGTGGCCAATCGAGGGTTTCCACCTGAACATCTCTTAAAAATCGAGTAATCATTCTAGCCTTATGGCATGGAGCGTTGTCCTGTTGAAGAATAAATTCTTTTCCTATTAATCTTTCGCCGGAGGGAAACGCATATTCGTTTAAGGTTTCTAAATATCGGCTCTGGTTCATGAATCCGTCTATGGGAACCAAGTCTCCCACACCATTATATGAAACAGAACCCCAGAACATTACGCTTCCACCCCCATGGCTTACTCTTTGACACACAGGAGCAATTTTTTTACGATAATTTTTGTTAATTCGTACAAAAACTTTCTTTTGAGATGCGTGGAATTCAAAACTACTCTCATCCGTCCACACTTTCAGCTTGCCCAGAAACAACTAAATCACGCAATGGCAAAATATATTTGACGTTATATCCGATTTTACGAAACGTAAGTTAAGAATACTTTACTTTTTTTTTTGTCGAATGGAATTTGGCGAGTGCAGACGTGTATTTGGTTCTCTTGTGCTCCGGAAGACAATCGCTGGAAAAAAACCCGATACATAACAAAAACAAAGAGCAAAAAGTCGCTTAGTGCGATGAAAAGTCACAAGTTACTACTATTTAGTGTTTTTTTTAATTAATAATCCTGATACTAAAATATAAATAAAATAAAATACAAAAAATAAAAAAACAAACAAATTAGGTGATGAACCCAAACGAAGTTCGGGCGCAGCGCCAACGTAACCAAGACGAGCGTCGGCTGTCGCTGCAAAAGAGCTATGCAAGTTAACAACCAACTCCCAGCATAGGCTGAGCAGGCCAATTCTAATTCCCTTCATTAATATTAATATTAATAATTGAATCATTTATTAATATTAACATATTCATCTTTATTATTACACTCTTGTACGGTCCACCTTGAATTGGATCCACCCTAATGGGCCCGAGAGCTATGACAGCATATTGCACCGTTATGGGCTGTGGCTTTGGCTCATTGGCGGACAGCGATCGTATGATTTCTGCAAAACGGGAAGGTCAGCGACCTGCCACGGGCATCCGGCCAGGCAGGACCTTTTAGCAGTTCTTAAGTTTAGTTTTAATTTGGATGCCAAATAAAGAGCACTTGCTAGAATACCGAACTCCGGCTTTAGCCGTCACACTTATTCTAATTGCTGAATTTGGTTATCGTGCCTCAAGCAACGGAGAAAAGTATCTCCCATCGTAACCTTCGGAAGAAGGAAGCAAGTCGAGGCGACCACCCGAATCTCCAGTAGCTAACAACCTTGGTGGTTACCACGACCCAACTCTTGGGGATCTACAGCGACGAGGGCCAGTAACCTACAAAAGCCTCCCCGCCACGGATATCCAACCAGCCGGCTCTACCCCTGCCACGGAGGCACAGCCAGCCGGCACAGATAATTAATTAATTTGCATACTTCTCTTTCGTATCGACAGATATAGCCGAAGCAGCAACAATAAAAGCTTCTGCTCTACCACGATCGTTAAACCCGCCATCGTCGAACGAACTCAAGCCTGTGCAAAATGTCAATGTCAGCGACGGTGCAAAGAGGGGTAAGTGATAAATGCGTTCCCCCTCTTCCTTGCCTTGCCTCGCCTCAACTGCCCACATGCCTGGCCACGGTTACCAGCACAGTGACGACATTAGCAACTGTAAATACAATGACAACAACAACAACATCAGTTTCTTCTGTATGCCCGTCGATCGTTCTACCTGCAGTGTCGGTGGACTTATAAGCTGCAGCTAGCGCAGCACCGACTAACGCCCCAATTAAAAAGCTAGGTTCGACCACACAGACTGGCATGGATCGCTACGTAAACATTAAAAGAACACTTAGTCCACAGGACACGAAAATGGGTAAAGTCGCAAAAATCAATCGGTCTTTCTCAAGCCAAGGAACTGTGCAAAGCTCTAACACAGCAAACAGATTTGAAAGCTTCCTCCGCTTTATATTCGAGAGAAAAACTCCAACAACCTTGTTAATATAATAATCGAGCTGATTGGTAAAGATAGCTTCCACTCCAATCCCCTTGACTACAGAAGACATACATGAAACAAAGGTCCAAGTCAAAAGCGAAGAAAGCTTTAGAAAACTGACAGAACTCCTTAACGCGAAGAAAAATAACTACTATACCTACCAGTAGTAAAGGTCAACAAGTCGTCATAAAAGGAATCGAACCAGATGTACGCACTGCTGAAGTCGAACATGCACTAAAAGATAAAGGTTTTAGCGTAAAAACCGTTACAAATATACGGAACCGAAACAAACAACTGCAACCTCTCTTTAAAGTGTCACTTGTACCTGACTCTAAGGCCCTCACGAAAAATGAAGTTCATCCTATCTACAAACTCCAGTTTTTATTGCATTGCAAAATCACGGTTAAAGAGCCGCATAAACGCAATGGCCCTGTCTAGTGCGCGAATTGCCAGGAATACGGACACACAAAATCTTACTGCACACTCCGCTCCGTATGCGTCGCTTGCGGAGGGCTGCATACCTCTGCTAAATGTGAATTAAAAAACGAGCCAAATAGCAAATAGTGCAGTAACTGCGGCGGAGACCACACAGCAAACTACAGAGGCTGTCCAGTATACAAGGAGCTAAAAAGTCGGATCAACCAACGAGTGTCAACAGCACGATCTCACCACCCACCATTGATACCCTCAAAATCCACATTTGGAGTTTTATTTTCGTCTTTACTCGGCATTTCCACTATAACTAAAAATGTAAGCTCTGCCTACAATGTCCAAACACCTCCTACAGTCTCTTACCAACCTGCAGAGCACACAGAAAATAAAATGGAAACGATGACACTCAGGTTGCAACAAAGTATGGATGAATTCATGTCTTTTATGCGAACCACCATGCAAAATGGCAAATCAAAATATTTTGATTCAGATGCTCTAAAGCACCTTATCAAAATTATCAATGGCTCCCCAGCACATTGCACTGTGGAATGCCAACGGCGTTTCAAGGCACAAACTTGAGCTAGCACAATTTATGAACGACAATGAAATCGACGTAATGCTACATGCAGAAAATACAATTTCCAAATCCGAGGGTATATGTTTTATAATATTAATCATCCTGATGGAAAGGCCCATGGAGGCACTGGAATCCACAATCTAGTGGCCAAGTGACCCCAGAAAACTGCCAGATTTGATTGACTTCGCAGTTACAAAAAACATCCCTCGAAATCTGACTAGCGCCAGTCCTCTCTCGGATCTATCATAAGACCATTCACCTGTACTCTTTAGCCTAAACCAACAGCCAGTTAGTTATGAGTATCCCGTCATGCTAACCTCTAGCAGCACAAACTGGCTCAAATTAAAGAAATACAAAAGTTCGCATTTTGAACTTACACCACAGCTAACCGGCGAAGATGACATCAACAGCACCGTAAGTATGCTAGAGTCAGTTTCGACTTCAGCGGCTCGAATCGCAACAAAGGCAAAACTTAACACATAACACAAAGCTCAGGAATGCAGAAGTAGAGCAGCTAGTCCTGACGAAGCTGCGTTCCCGGCGCGAATGGCAATTACATAGATCGCCATCTGCAAAGCACCAATTAAAAGAAGCTTCACGTCGACTCACCAATGCACTCCGACAAGAAGAAGACAGATCCCAACAGCGCTAGAACAACTATCAATATCCAGTTCAAAATTCCCACTATGGAAATCCCACTCAACACTGAGCCGTCCAACAATAACGGTTACGCCAATAAGGACACCTGCAGGTTGTAAAGACATTCGCTGCCCACCTTCAAAATGTGTAGAGAAATGGCTCTCAGTCTGGCGTATAAAAGTAAACGAAGAAAAATTTAAACACGTAACCTTTACTTTAAATAGACGAAATTGCCCAAACCTCACACTAAACAACACCGTACTTCCTCAGTCAAAAGAAGTAACGTATCTTAGCGTACACCTCGACAGAAGGCTTACCTGGCGCAAACATATTGAAGCTAAACGAACTCACCTAAGGCTGAAGGCTAACAGTCTGCATTGGCTTATAAACTCCCGCTCCCCCCTCAGTCTGGACTACAAGGTCCTCCTCTACAACACCATTTTAAACCAATCTGGACTTATGGCTCCCAGTTGTGGGGGAGCTCCAGCAACAGCAACGTAGAAATCGTGCAGAGAGCCCAATCAAAGATCCTGAGAACTATCACCGGGGCACTGTGGTACGTTCGGAGTGGAAACATTCAGAGAGGCTTGAATATACTCCCCGTCCGAGATGTAATAGCGAAGCAAATGGTAAATTACTACACAAAGCTGTCAACTCACCTAAATCACCTTGCTAGAGCATTAACGTTGGTATGTAACCGTCCAGCGCCAATTATTAGGACCTTCTAACATAAAACAAACTGTTAGAATAATGTAGTACTTTAAGATTTTAACACATTTTGGTAGTCTCTTAGGAGAAGATTCAAAATAAACAACAAAGGTTTAAATAAAAAAAAAAAAGAATACTTTATTAAAATTCTGATAATGAATGACAGCATTTAAACAAAAAAAAACTTTGTTAATTAATAGGCGTAAATGAGAAAAAATGAGAGAGCATGAGAATCGGAGTCGAGGAATGAGAACGTCGTATGATTTGCATGTAATTGCTGACATGTGGAACCAGTCGTCTGGTAATGCTGCTCAAGAATATACATATATGTATGTATACTTTATGAGGCGGAGATGCAAACTTCTGATCAAAATTATAATACCATTTATACCCGTAGTAATGGACTGATTTTCTTTTATGCCCCTCATATAAGACAAAGTGCAAGAGTATGTAACCTTTGCTAACAAATTCCACGATAATAGATTTGGGTACCGGGTATCAAAAATACGCTAATACGATTTTTTTAATTGTTTATTTTAATATATAGTTTTTAACGTACATGCCTTACAGCTAAATAAACCTAATTGTTTTACAAATAAGGCGATTTATTTGAGATAAATATGTTGTAATCTGAGCATAAAAATTACTTAATACAAAACAGATTATAGGTAAATTTATTGATATCGATGATTTGATAGGATTTTGGTTGGTAGTGCATTGGCTTCTACTAGAATATGGTAGTATCAGAAAATGACCCAGGAATGCGGAGCACAGTAGACAACGCCCAGAGAAGACGCTTACAAACTTGATGTTAAATTTTAAAAGAGAATAAAATAAAATATTGCACTTACCCAAAGGATCAACTCGATAAATAACTTCCAGCATGACGGGCCGTGTCAGCATGCAAATAACAGCCATGAATAGGGCTGCTCTGCTTCCAACGTGTTCCCAAAAGTACAGACGTGAGACGAAGAAGAAACAGTGCATGTGCCGCCACTTGGGAGGTTCAGAACTCATTCTTCCCTGACAGATGTTTTTCGCCCGTTTTCGGGGCCGCATAAGCTGGCACATTTTTTAACACTGTTGCAGTTTGTCCTTGGATGGGGTAATCTGGTTTGGGGGCTTATGTTGCTTTAGCACTCTCCGTGACGTTTGCCAGTATTATCCACTGGTGATTTATGTTTATTATTTCGGTTTTTATTATTCACTCTCAGATTTAACCATTTAATTGTTTGAAAAATTAATATTTATGGTCATCAGCAATGAATTCGTCGTCAGACTGCTATGCCTGCCACTTTAACCAATTAAATTCATATTTTATATCACGTTAGTAGCCGTTACCGATTTGGAAAGATTTCATTTTTATCTTATTTTCAATTTTTAAGTATTAATTAGTAAATAAAAATATTTTAAAAGAAATTATGATTCGCAAAATACTTAATAGATTCGCTACATACGTTGGACGTTGGTGCACTACGGTCATTACACTAAAGTGGCCCTTGCGACACCAAGCAAGTGTTGGTGTTAGGTGTTAGTAGGCGCGATAGGAGAAAGTATAGGTAAAGTTTGCGAGAAAATTAACTACTGGCGTGGTGTCGGAATGTTTGGTTGCATGCCTACTTAGTTAGTTAAAAATAAAGTTTTTAGTTTGGGAGTCTCTCTACGTTTAAGCACCAACCATACATTTCATACAACGAATATGAACACAAAAATTTTTCAGCGACAGGCTGCTCTCTCTCTTTACGCTCTCGCTCTCATCGACCATTCAGATCAGTTCATTCGCAAAGAGGCGCATCTCGAAAAAGGTTGCCCTGTGCTTGAATTGGCCTTTGTATGTGTGCGTGTTCATGTTGGCAAGAAGTTTGTTTTTTTTATTGCGAATTTTTTTTTTTAACTTTATAATAATATATTTAATATTTACAACTGAAAATAAAAAAATTATGCGGTTATACAAAAAAAAATTTCGTCAAGTAGAAATCGGCCAAATAAGAAAGCAAAGAGAGAATAATACAATGGTTAAAAAAAAAACTACATAACACTTTTACTCAAAGTATAAAATACTGCAGAAAGGTTTCACTCAATTTCAAATCCCTTCTATGTTCATACATACATATGTACATATGAATGTTAATTTGGACTCGAAAACGTTACATGGTCCTCAATTTTAGATACAGTTAACACATATGTACATATATGTATGTACATACATATGTATATAATAAAGGTGGCACAGTTCACGACTCCATATAAAAAGTTAAGGGGGATAAATTTGGCGAGAAACTTTTGGTATTGCAGGCCATTTGCATCTGGGGACTAAGAACCAGCGCATACTTTACAAAAGAGACATCATACAAAGGAGTGTTTAAAAAAATGCTGATACTTTTTTATAAGAATGTAACACAATGTGTCAGTAATATTTTTGCCATAGTCCGATCGATATTTTTATCGATCGTGTACGAATAAAGATTTACGTTCACTAACTTGCGGAAGCGATAGAGTAAATACCTAATTTGTGAGGTTTAAAATAAATTATCATTTTACATACCAGGTGTGGGGTGAACGCCTGTTAGAACAATATGACAAGTTAAACAACTTAGGAGATCGGAGTTTAAAGCTATCCTGAAGCGAAAAAAAGTGTTTTTGCTATATATAATAAACAGCGTGCAGCTGCGAAAACGCATTTTTTAATTTCAGTTCGGTTTACGACGCTGGTGATAGTGGTGAAAGTGTTCCTATTTAGCATGAGCAGGAAAGAGACGGCGATTGTGTACCGGCAAATGGCCATTTATAAGCGACATCTGATTTTTTTTTCTGGGTGAAGGTTACCGTACTTCACGTGGGTAGTATGGGATCAATTATTTGACCGCCTCCTGTGTAGAAAATGTCATGCCAATGAAATTCTGCGTGTACTTGTTGTAGCCCTGACAAGGGCTTGAGATAAACAGAAGTGAAATCTGATGAAATTTTAAAAGTTTTTGACATGGCGGCCGCGGAAATGCACCATCATATTGAGCACGGGTGGGAAAGAGATGGTGATAGTGCACCGGTTAACGGCGACAGAGAGGCGTCTTACCAAATTCTGGAAGGTTCTGATATGGTGGCTGGAGGCGTGACTAAGCTGTGGCGAATTTCGAGGTAGAATTGTAACGTTTGCCTAAAGTTGGCAAGCTTTACATGGCGCGTATGCGTGTGGCTGAGTTAGAAAATGTTTTGAACCAGAACTCAAAGTTGGAGCAGCACACTAAACCAATAAAGCCTAAAGTATGCTCGACTAGTACGCAAGATCCCGAAGGCATTCGCTGCTACAATTGTCGGTAGATGGCTGTTGGCTAGATATTGTGGGGACTCCTTTCTGAAGTGCTATAGCAAGGACCATAAGTATCAGGAATGACCCAAACGGAAGACGACAGCTAGGGAATCTGGCTCGCAAGATTTAGCAGCAGTCCAAGAAATAGAAATATAAGGGAATGAGAGGGGAAAATATGCACGTATTGTAAGTTTGTTTGACAACGGCAGCCCGGTAAGCTCTATTCATAAGTCAATAATACATTATAAAACAAAATCCAAATATTCCAAATAAGGAGGGCATCAATTAAAATTAAAATGTAGTTCGTTCGAAATTTCGTTTTAAATAACAGAGTGTTGTCAAAATGTAAATTAATCTCTTTTTAGTAACCAATATTATAAATTAACCCTATACCTAGATATTAGTGTCAATAAGACTAACCGATACGACTCCGTTTTACTGTTCTCCAAGGCATTTGCCTTATTTTGAGAGATAGAAAGTTGCAGAAATTATTGATGGCTTGCTGGATTGCATAAGGGAATATGCGTGACCTATGGTCCTTGTGAAGAAAAAGCTTAGTAAATTCGAACGAGCGCTGCGCCGGGTTATTGTATTCACAGAAACCTGGTTAAAGCCGGAGATCCTTGGCCTCGACGTTTTTCCAGGTGTGTAGACTTTATACAGGCTGGATCGGCCTAACCGGCGAGGTGGAAGAGTCCTGATAGCGGTGGACTGCACACCCATGTCGCAACTATTATTTTTTGTGTAAAACTATCTGTTATAGTTAGTTTCATTTATATAACATGTTCCTACATTCCTCCGTTGTTGGAACTTCGGATAGGGACCATTTAGTAGTTCTAGGTGATTTTAACATTTCTGGAGCTATTTGGTCAGCTACCAAATTTTCAAAAACTATTTTAAGTACAGTACAACATGACTTTATTAATGGCTTGCTCGAACTTTTACTGTCTCAAGTCAACCATGAACGAAATTCTTTAGATCGCATGCTTTATCTCTGCCTTGTCCCTAATCAGGCAAGAGTCAGTTTGGTCAGGTATCCGCATCTGTCCCAGACCGAAGTTCCATATAATCTTACTTTCGATGTGACAATAGATATTGTGACTACTCTGTGACTACTCGGCTACCAAAAAAGGTCCTTTGCTTTCGCAGGACGGGCTTCGGAAGTCCAAGCAATTTTATATCTGAATTTAATTGTTCCGATTTCTATATGGCTAACGACATGGATACTTTGTACAAGGCCATTAACTCTTTTTTTAACGACTGTGTTCCGTTATACTATCCGTCAACCTCAAACAAGCCTCCTTGGTTTAATAATGAGTTGATTCGCCTCAAAAAAATCTCTATTCTAAATTTTAAAATCTTAATCTGCCTTATCCTGCTATTTAGCAGCTCGGTCTAATTTTACCGTGCTTAACGCGCAGTTTTATAAGAACTATTTAACTCGTTGCAGGGAACAGTTCTCACAGGACCCGAAACCGTTTTATAATTTTGTAAAAACTACTAAAATATCGACGATCTTTTTGCTCAGTTTTTTCAAACTACATAGTCTTGGACATTCGATTCAAACCAGACCAAGTCATATAAAATGCCCAAATCGAACCTAATCTTCAGTCTTAGTTTAAGCGAGAATTCTTTTCTTTTGGATCTTCAACGTGTCAAGCCAGTTTATGCGTCGGGACTCGATTGAATACCAGACTGTGTGCTTAGGTACCGGGCCGAGGCCTTGTGCAATCCTCTTCTAAAATTGTTCACTTTATCCTTAGAAACCTCCCACCTTCCCCTTATTCGGAAGGAATCCATTGTTATTCCTATCCATAAAAAAGGTAGCAAAACGAATGACAACAACTAGATCCTAATATTTACTTTAGTCAATGGTCATTGGTATGCTTGGATTTCTGAAGTGGTGGTCAAAGTCAAAGGAATACGATGCTCAAGGATTACAAATTCTTTATAAATTTGCGAGTGTTTCTGAGTATACGTAGAGCATAGGCCGAAATTCCCCAGAGCAAGCTCTTAGTATAAATGCTATATATCCTAAAATAGCTATTATTCAATTACAACATTTTAGAGCAGAGAAGGGCACGAAATCTAAGGAACGGAGCAAACGCACATCTGGACAGCAGACAGACAAAAAAAAAGGACAACCCCCACCAACGCGATCCGGCGCAGTCGAGAAAAAGGTCACTTGGGTGCGCGAATGCACTACACTGTCAGAAATAAAAAATTTCGCCTTTTAATTAGGAGTTTTCAATTTCTTCAGTCACTTTTCTTTATTTTCCATGGCCTTGTTAAAAGAACGACTAAAGAACAAATCTAAATTTTTTCACTCAGTGCAGAGGTCGCGGCTAACTGCGCAATTTGTTTTTTTTTTGTGCGTGGGAGAAGACACTGGATTTGTTGTTGCAAACTCGAGATCGCGAGTCTCGCGACCCTTTTTTGTCTCCTCTTTGACGCCTATTTTCAATAGAATTTGTTGTTGCATTTCTTCATGGATGACTGGGCACGCGCGACGGTCGTCTTATGCGACATGCTGGCGCCATCGAAAAAAATTCTACCTGTGGAGCAAACTGAGCAAAAAGAGCCACTGCGTGCCCTTGTTTTAGAGAATAGTAGAGATAACCTTATAGGGAGCATTAGTGACAGCGTTATTGAAAGCTCTTTAAAGATTAGTGGTGACATCCATGTAGATACATGATTTATGATGATTTAGAAAGAATACGAGTGATAGAAAACTTTCCTGAAGAAGAAGAAGAAAATTGTGGAGCTGATTGTGAGAAAGGTAATGGGTTTACATGGACAGTTACATAGCCGGGAAAGGTGATAGATAACCTTGACAAATTGAAATTTCGTCAATATTGTCAATATTGTAAGGTTGATTCATATGGCAAACACCGATGACCTCATTCTATGAATGAGAGATAATGAAATAGAACAATTAAGAAAGAAAATAGAATGGGAACGTGCGTGGTTTTGAATTGAGGGATTGGTTAGCATGAGGGAAAATCTATATGTGCTTGTTTGTATAGAACGAAAGAAATATTGGGACACCTGCCAGCAGAAAAATGCGTTAAGGATTTGAGATCGACCTATTGGTTTCCTGCAATGAGACACTAAAGTTGAACATTTTATTAGGAATTGTCCAAGACAAAGCATATTTTGGTCTTATTGATCCTTTTACCAAGCTTGTTAAATTTTATCCGTAAATAAATAAGTTCTAGAGATGCAAGAGATTCGTGAAGTAAATAGGATTATAACTGATCGCGGTATATGTTTTATGTCTTTTAAGTTGAGCATTTTTTGCCAAGAACGTTAGCTACTGGAGCTCCACAGGCTAATGGCCAGGTCGAGCGGCTAAGTCGGGTTTTAACACCAATATTAGGGAAAATGCAAAACCTTTGTCAGTCTGATAGGTTCAACCTCCTTAAGAAAGTGGAGTATGCAATTAACAACGCAATACATAGTAGCACCAAAGTAGCTAGTGTCTATTGTTTGGAGTTCTTAGATAATAAATTCAATTGCGAGCCTAAAGATATTGTGAAACTCCTTGAGATAGCATCCATCAGAGCTCAAAAACCCCAAGAAAGAAATTAACTGTCTTATTGTAAAAGGCATGGTGATCCTAGCGAATTTAAATATTTTGTGACCATTCGAAATGTCGATACTACAGCAGGAGTCAATAAAAGATTTGCGCCAAAGTACCGTAATGATCGATATGAATTTATTTATACTGACCCATTAGACCCAAGTCGCGCCAGATGACCGTTGCGAGTGCCCAGCCATCCATGAACAACGGCAACAACAAAATCTATTAAAAATAGGCGTCAAAGACGACCCATCGCAGTCGTGAAGCGTGTAGAATAGGTGCGCAAAGGGATTTGATTTTGTTGTTGCCTTAATTAATGGATGGCTGGGTACCAGCGACGGTCGTCTGGTTGGCGGCACCCACGGAATAAGCAATGGGAGCTGAAAGAGCCACTACGCGCCCATTTGATTGTCGCACCAGATTTTTTACTTTATACAGCAGCCAAACGCTTAGTATTTAGTGCCGCAACCCCCATACCATGATTCCGCTTTTTCCGGGTTTGCTCCACACCAAACCGTTGCCCTTTATTCCAAATATGCAGAATTTACTTTCAATCAGCCTTCTATCTGACACGGCGTACAGTATAGTATCATCATGATTGTTAGGAAAAACTTTATCCTATCTAAGCCAAATAGACAATAATAGGGCCAGAATGGGCCTTTGACAAGATACCGCCTGTTGAGTAATTATAAAGAGCTTTTAAAAATTACTCTTCTAAGAATAATTTTATGATGGTTCTTCGCACCGCACTTCCTTGCCTTTTTGTTCCATGGCGCAACTCTGCGAAATACGCAATACCAATGCAAAGAATATGTAAAAATAATCGACACAAGAAAACTTTACGGTAATCGAAGCATCTTGCATTTCACGCAGTTTCGAATAGCTGTAAGTTATCCAACTCAATATAAAAGCCGGCTTACAGAAATAGTAAACAAATTTCATTATAAACACTTCTTAGATGGGAAACACACACTCAGCTTTAACAGCGAATTCCATTTAGCTTCATAATAGAATTTTCCGATCGCTCTTTAGCCAAACTCTTAAAAGAGTTCCCCCGCTCTCTTAAACCGAGGTTTTCTTATAAGGATTCGGCCCTCTGACAAGCAGTCCGATTTGGAGATCGAATGACACACAAGCCATGAACAAGTATGATGAACAAAGTATAATAAAAATCAACACTGTGGATAGTTATAAGAGAAAGTGAAAAATTAAATAAAATAAAAATTAGAATTTTTTATAAAAATTCACTTGAACATATTTAATTTATATGGTTGTAAATTCTAGCTTTTTTATGCAATGCATTGAATGAGTCATCTCCGAAATCACCAAAAGTTATACATATGTATGTATGTATTTATGTATATATTCTTGATCGACATCACCAGTTGAGTCGGTCCATTTGCTTCAGTCTGACTTTTGGTTTCTACGCAAACTAGTCTTCCAATTTTTTATCTATCGAGCTTACATTTTCAGCATAGTCTTCTTTCTTGTGCTAGCAGTATATATGCAAGAATTCGTACCACTATCATAGCTGCCATGGCATAAATCGGGCCGGTGTTTTTCTCTGCCTGTATATAAGTTAGAATGGACCACATTAAACGAAAAATGTATTTATATGTATGTATATATATATATATATATATATATGTATATATATATTTTTTTTTTGTCCTAAATTTGATTACATACAAATTTTACAACTCTATTTTCATACATCCCTATGGCAGCTAATAGGGACGTATAAAACATTTATGGAAAAATAATAAAAAAAAAAATGTACATATGTACATAACATCGGTATTGTTTACACATGTTTTTTTTTATTTATACATACATACATATGTACATGTTTTCAAGTACGGCTTCTTCGTTCGAGTTCCAAATTCAATCGAATATACGAATGTACAACCTGCAAGGGTATACAAACTTCGAGTTCCCGAAGTTTGATTCCTATTCTCGTTTATTAAGGTGCTAAACCGTTTTCTTTACGCGATAAATCCAATTTAACTTTCAGTCACTGTGAAAACAAAAATAACTCATAATCATCCCTAGCTCCCAAGTTGCCTCCTGGAACCATATTGTATACAAATATAGACACACACGTGCTTGTGGATGTGGGGTGCCGGGGAATGACCAATTCGGTCTTTTAGCGGCTACTTCAAAAGTATACTACATACTTATATGCAATATACATATGTACATATGTACATGTGTATATATTGTATACCAAAATGTAACACAGTTCAAAAACAAAAAGCACTTCTATGGGCAATGATAGCCGTCAGATTTTAATAAAACTATATTATATCAAATAAAATATGTAAATGGAATATTATATATTTCCAATCAGATACATACATACATATGTACATAAGTATGTATGGATGTACAATATAAAAGCTCATCGTCTAATGTTTAAAATTAAACTGCACTTTCTTGTGTGATCCACAACCAGCAGCCCCCCACTTGTGACGGTTTTCCCAAAGTTTGCATATTCGGGTTTGTTTCTTTTTGCTCGCCTTGGCGTCGCCTTCGCATCGGTCTGGCGCGTCGCCCATCGTGTCCTCCTCTTGTGCGGTTTTTTGTTTGCCAATTTTGAAAATACCACCCCACTATAACATGTTGAAAGTACATACATTTATACATACTTATGTGCATATGAATATGAATGTAATTACATAGGCATGAAAATATACGCAGTTTAAATATCGCATTCCCGCTGGCAGCACAACAAATTCATTTTTATACATTACACCGACCGAGATACACAAAGGTAACACAAGGAAACCGGAAGCTTAGATAGTCACGACCGGCGCGATAATTTGCAGGCCGCGGCGTTTCACATTTGCTTGACGCTACGGTTTTTTGTCAACAACATCTGCGGCGGGGCTAATGCGACGCTACAAGTAAAACCATAGCGCGACAACGCGAAATTGGTTCGGAAAAATCAATGGCCTACGGTTAGCCCTGTCTACTCCATATCCGGCGGAGGCTCCGTTTACGATGTCAACGTATCCACTGGCATAGAGTAACTTATAGATTCTCTCTGCCACTGGGCCCGAAAGACTAGCATACTCGGAAACGAACGAAAAGCACGAGGCCATCTGCAACACGCAGTGTTTCAGCAACATATTGCGCTGGAAAAATAAGAGTAATTTTAATGCGACTGCCTTTGTCCGACGGACTGGCACATAAATACCACAAATTTATGGTAATCTTATTATTTTTAAAAATTGCACTCAATAATCGTCGGAAAAAATAAAGGGCTTAGAATAGTGGGCGCGAGTGAAATAGAGTCAGTTGATTAACCGTAAAGGGTTTATAATTACCTATAAGTGGAGTTTGAGTATAAATTTTGTATTTTATAAAGATGTAGTCAAGTTTATTAATAATTATACAAATGATCAATCAAAACACTAAAAGAAATTTATTCTTTGTGCATGCTTGCAAAAGCAGAAACTAAAACAACTGAATTTTTATTTTGTATATGCACTGCGTTAACGGACTGAAACCCGACTGCTTCGGCAGCCGATAAGATTACCTCGTTCCTACTTTATCGTGAGCTAGAACACTCAGCCAAAGCGGATGCCAGCATCAGCTGCAGCGCACTATGTTGCGGCAACATACATATTACTTCGGGAAACTAGGGGAAAGTGCCGACGTCTTGAGCCCACAAGACTAGCACATCGGAAACGAGAAGAAACCACGAGGACGGACATCCGCAATATATGTATGTATGTACAGTGTTTTGGCAACATATTGCGGCGGAAAATTAATGTAATTTAAACGCGTTGCCTTATTCAAAGACTGGCACATCAGCATCAAGGGAACTCCAGGAGGCCAACTGCAACTCGTTATGTTGCCGCAACAAATGCCTTGAAAATTAGGAACAGCGCGACAGCCTTAGCGACAGTGAGAATAATAGCAAGAGCTAGGGATGTACATATGTATGTATGTATGTATGTAAATGCAAATGCATATTATGCTTTGAATTTTAATTGTACTTTAACGCTTCTTTCCTTATTTGTACATGTATACGTATACATATATATGTACATATATCTAAAAAAAGACGTGCAGGCTCTAGCACCGGTGATTTCAGACTTGTTTTTTATCTTGAGCTTTTTATTTTAATTTGAAATGTATGTTTTATACATATGTATGTTGTATGTATGCGAGTTGACATCCATCGTGTGAATATATGTACATACATACATACGTAGAAAAGGTTCATATTGCATTTATGGATAGGTTTCATTTTTTTCAATATGTTTTCATGTTGCATACCACAAAAGACTAGTTTGCGTACATGAAGAATATACTGTGATGGACTTATAATTTTGCTATTCTTTATTAGTTTTGCTCTGTAGTTATCTTTACATTACAATAAACTTTCCAAAAAAGATTGGTATAAATTTGAACCGATTTTTTTTTTTAATTTTAACCACATTTAAACTTTGTTACCAGCTTAGCACAGCTTTTTTATATTTGTACATACATATAACTCTTTTTGTTTTTAGAATTTTGTTTCAAAATGGGTTTTAACCTGATCTTCTCCAAGAATATTTAATGAATAATACAATAATCTAACTATTGTTTCTACTTCATTCCAACTTTTTATGTGGTTTGAAATAAAAAACGTACTTAAAAAAAAAAAATTATTATTCATGTTATTTCCAATTTGCATGATGCTTAAAAAAATTTTTTGACTTACACCAATACTCCATATTATATGAAAATAATATTAATTAAGATTGGTATAAATAAGTTAAGCAATCAATGTTAAATATGTCGGTTCTTCTGTTACTGGAGGTGTTGAAGAGATGTAAAAGCATTGATGATTCTCTGTCAAATATCGACGTTACGTATGTTTTAAAAAATAAAAATTAAATGAAAATAAAATAAAATGTATAAAATAGTATATTTCACAATATTTGCGTTCAGCAGAACTACATGATCACTGGTCAGTGAAAGATCAGTAGAATAAATAAAATGGACTAATTTATTTTTTAACATTCGCATACATTAACATAGTAGACTGAGTGTGGTATTTGTGTGAGTAAGACCGTGCTGTCTTTGCTGACGGCATACCAACGCATACAATGTTAGTGGGAGCAGTGCTCGAGCAGCGAAACTTTTTGTATCGCGAGTCTCTCTGATCTTTCATCTCTCTTTATACTCAAAAATATCGTTAAACAACATTAAACATTGAGCAGCATTTCTTTCTTTTATAACCAGAATAAATATGCAATAAAATGGTTTCTGCTGTAAATTTCTTTTAATATATTTTTATTGATAATTCCACAATTATCATCTATCGATAGATATGTACATATTCTTTCTTCTTTCTTTGGACGTTGATGCACTACGGTCTGCACATTCAAGTCGCCCTTTTGACACCAGGGTTACGGTTAGGGGAAAATATAGGTAAAGTTTGCGAGGAAATTAACTACTGGCGTGCTGCCTGAAAGTTTGGTTGCATACGTAGTAAGTTAGTTAGGATTAAAGTTTTTAGTTTGGGAAGGTTAACAACGTTTGAGGTTATTGGGTACATATCATTATAATTAGTACACAAAACTTTAAAGGGTTCATGCACTTCATACGATGATCTACAATGGCGCAACACTAAAGGTAAAAAGGATTTAGTATTTCTACTCAGGTCAGATCTCTCCACGTCACCACGGATTAAATTACAAATAAAGGTAATACCTAGCATGGTTTACGATTGGCTAAGGATGCTAGGTTAATTAGTAAGAGTCTACTTGTGTAATATGGTAACCTTCGGCCTGAATCCCAATTAAAGTTGCATAGAGCGAAAAGTAAAAAGTTTTTTTGAACTGATTCGATGCGTTTTCTGTGGACATCATATTGTGGATTCCAAACGCACGAGCCATACTCCAAGATAGGACGAACTAATGAAGTATATAAAGTTATTGTAACATAAGGGTCATCGAAATTCCTTCGACCATCGCCTAATAAATCCAGGCACACCCCTGGCTTTATTTAGCATGCACGAAATATGATCTATAAAGTCGAGTTTAGGATCCAGGCGGACGTCCAAATCGTTTAATTTAAATTTAATAAATTAACGAGAACTGTACCCTGCAACGAGTTAGATAGTTTTTATAACACTGAGCGTTTAGCACGGTAAAATTAGACCGAGCCGCTAAATAGCGAGATAAGACTGATTGAGAGCCAGTATGTTTAAATTTAGAGTAGAGATTGGATTTATGTTTTTTAGGCGAGTCAACTCTTTGTTAAACCAAGGAGGCTTGTTTGAGATTGACGGATAGTATAACGGAACACAGTCGATAAAAAAGGAATTCATGGCATTGTAAAAAATATCCATGGCGTAAGTCATGTCAGTGCACATATAGAGATCGGACCAATTAAAATCTGAGATAAAATTGTTCAGCCTTCTATAGTCCGCCCTGCGAAAAAAAGTGAACCTTTTTAGGTGGCCGATCAGACCTACACTCCAAAGCAGTCCCAATATCGATAGTCACATCGAAAGTAGGATGATATGGATCTTCGGGCTGTGTTAGTGGCGGAACCCTGACCAAACTGACTCTCGCCGGGTCAGAGACAAAGCAGAGATCAAGCAAGCGATCAAAAGAATTTCGTGACTTGAGACATCGAAATGTCGAACAAGCCATTAATAAAGTCATGTTGTGCGGTAGTAAAAAGAGTATTTGAAGATTTGGTAGCAGACCAAGTAGCTCCAGGAATGTTAAAATAACCTAGAACTATTAAATGGTCTCTATCCGATAGTCCATTGGAGACTGATTGGATAGCGGAAAGATGGTTCCAATAAATAGGAAGATAGAGGTATGTAGCAACATGTAAGATAAACGAAACTACCTTTAAACGATAGCCTTACACAAAGGAATTCAACATAGTTGCATTCCTCTAAAACTAATAATTCTGACTTAAGTCTAGAGTTCACCGCTATGAGGACACCACCACCTCGGCGGGTAGGCCGATCCAGCCTGTATAAAGTGTACACAGCTGGGAAAACTTCGGAGCTACGGATCTCCGGCAATAACCTGGGATACAAACGAAAGGCTATCAAAATACAATTTAGGGAGCTTACTGCGTAAGCCTCTTGCATTCTGATAGGAAATGAGGATGGAATTTGTTAGTTTTTTGAAGACGTAGATGGCACAATGGTCTGGTCTGGCTTGAAAGACTTATTCCTATAGGCCGCCTTTTCTTTTTCTTTGCTTCGACCACAACATACTTTGGCCAAAAGCTATCAGAGCATATCGTGCTAAAGATCTCGTTAGGGACATTTATTTTGAAAGATGAAATATCCCTAGCATAAGAAAATTTGTCTTCCTTTGAATATAGGCAATAACATCGTCAGATGTTTGATCAGGGGAAAGCCGGGAAACAAATATGTATATGTTTCGTGGGTGGTACTACTATGAGTGATTTGGCAACACAGACTGAATGTCTGAGGGCGTTGCCGAGGGCGATTGACTTTCGGGAAGCTGTCCGCCTGTCTGCGGTGCGCCAACCGCGGTTTTTTTGCGTTTCGGAGACTCGTTTAATAGCTTAATGCCATTAAATTGAGCATCCAGCGTTCGTTTAACGAAAACTACTAAATAGCTCTATAAAACCACTTCTGGTTTGCCGCATGAAAGACCTCATTTGGCTTCTTGCATTGTTTTTCAAAGCAGACAGTTACACAGGACATTTTAGCTAAGTACCACTATACCTGTATTACGTTGAGAGTGGTGAAAAGAGAGATAGAGAGAGAGAGAGAGAGGGCAAGAGAGCGGCTGCGTACAGTGAGCGAGAGAGCGTGGGAGTGAGCTTCAGAGAGGCTAGCTGCTGTCGCGACGACGCAATCAACGGCTAAACAAAAGAAGCACAAAAAGAAATCCAAAAAGATGCAAACCAAAACAAACAAGGGCAGCACAACTAAATTGGATTAGATATGTATGTAAATACAATAAATACCCAACACAGAAAGCTGCATGCACACGCGAAGTGAACGGGAACTTTAATAAATTTAAAATAGATGATTAATAATGAACTATATCATGTCCTATGTAGTGAAAAATCATTGTCTTTTAATGTATATAATATTAAGTTGCATTTATCCTCCCAGCTGTAAATCTTTTCCTTGACCCACCCTATGTGAGACGGAGCATATCGTTAAAAAATTCTCCTACTGGGTCGGGGGAAAGATTTTTTTTACTAAGATTAATATTAAGTTTTAATGTTAACAGCCAATTATTTGTTAACTAATATAACCAAAAAATCAAAAAAAAAAAAAAAAAAAAAAAAAAAAAAAAAAAAAAAAAAATACAAATACAAATCCCAATAAAACCCCGGCGGTTTAAAGCAAAGATTAGTAACAAAATCGAGAGCGCAAAAAAAAAACACTACCGTTCACTTTGAAAGAGTTATATAATACATAAATGTTAAAAATACATTTGGGCTTATTAAATTAAGAAAATTACATTTCCTAAATACCTCAGATTTATAGCACTACTAATTGCTCCACGAGGGCAAATGAAACTAATAAGAAGCTACCGATACGAAAGCTAAATATGTGAGCTATATGGGATTTAATGCAATTGAAGCACCAAAATGTAATACCATATTTGAATTGATAACATTAAACGAATACATATTGTGAAAAGAAAACAACCTAAAGATCTTATCTATTTCTTTTAAGAAAAAATGCCTATTTTAATCGTTCACGTCCTGACGGTAAGCGACTTTTCCTGTAAACTTACTCTCATTTTTAGATAACTGGGCAATTTATAATTAAGAATGCTACTACAGAAATACCACACAAATTTGCATCAGGCCGTTAGTTATTTATAAAATTTAAACAATTTTCTTGTGCGACTATTTGGTTTAATAATTCGTAATTTTCTTGTTATCATGTTAACAATATTCATTATTTTACCATTGCAGACACTCATAAAAATGTTTACCTAAAATCGACCTTGAAAGGCGACAAGAGTAATTCGTCCGTTCGCTTATGGTGCCTTGCCTTAAATGTATGGACACCTTATCTTATTTATGAAACAATTTGCTTAGTTTTGGTTCGTTTATTTCTTAGGGCAATTTTTCATAAATATATAAAAATATTTTTATGAATGTAGTTTTAATTTAAGTCTGAAGTTTTTAACGCTACACTATTGGTAAAAAGACCAAAATGTTGGCATAAATACAAATTTGTTGATGCTTTATAATATTTTGATGCGGTTTTTTTTTTGCTCATTAATAATTGGAATAAATATAATTTAATACATTTTTACGGAGTACCCTTATTATTTGTTTATAGCTTTGAATGTTAAAAAAAGCGCAAAACATTGTTGAACTTGAGCCTGCTTGCCTGCAAGTTCAAAGCGGCCGCAGTAAAAATATTGCTGAAAATCATTCGCTGTAGCTTGCATCTAGCTTAGTTGTTGCTATTGAGAAAGAGGAAGCGAACATATCCCAATGTGGTCGAAAAAAGTTAAAGTAGGACCAGCAGGAATTAAAATTGGACTGAACAAGGCTTTAATGTCGATTCACCCTAAAAGAATAGAAAAAACAGCAGCAATGGAAACACACAAAATATAAGCATCTATATTAAATTTGGATTATCCAATCATTCATAATTTGTATATAATTTTAGTTGCAATTTCTTGAGAGCACATAATAGATTCCGAAAATTCAAGCCATGGATACCAAATGATTGTGCCTTTTGGAGTCCTTGGGGTAAATGCGTCAGAAGCGCGAAAAAAAATATACAAAAGTTATAGAAAGTCGCATGCTAGAAAAAGTAGTAGCATATCTACTATTAAAGATGTATATCAGAGAGCATCGAATCCATTGCTTTCAAGTCTTTAAAAATTTCTCGATGACGGCTCATACAAGATGATGACTTTTTAATATTTTTTTGGATGAGGTGGTTTACGAAGATTTAAATAATACAACAAATTTTACAATAATAATAGTTCCAATTTAATTATGAAAAATATTTTTTAAGTTCAAACATTTGGTTTGCATGAGTTTCAGATTTCTATCTTGATTAAAAATCAATGCCAACAATTTGGGCTTTTTGCCCATACTGCGCTGGGAAGTATATATCCATAACTACTTATTACAAAACATAAAGTGTAAGTTACCCACTATCTCGATGTCTTTCCGGTTGTTTATCACAAATTACGACAGCAACTTCCTTGTCAGAGTGATACTATTTGAATCTTGTGCTGTTTTCTTTAAAAGATTACAATTATCCAATGCGGAAATCGCGCTTTCAATTCTAGAAGTATTCCTTTTACATGATATTATTGATGTTTGCCGGCAGCAAAATTATGTCTATATGAGTAAACAACCAGAAAGTCCAATAATCTTTTTTTACTACACATTGTACCTACCTAACAAGTTAAATACGACATACAAAAGTAAGAAGGGCAACAGCTGAGATAAATCGCTAGCATCAGGTATTAAAATTCAATTTTAAAAAGAAACTATTGAATCTTTTGGATCCAAACTGAGGAATTAAAAATAAAAATGGAAACAACATTTTAAAATTACTTTATCGAAATCTTTAACCAAAAAACAGTGATTGAACTGATTTCGAAAGCAATGCTTTTTTTTTTTTCCGATATTAAAAAAAAAACCAAACAAAAGTTGATGAAAAGTTGATTATAATTTTATAAGTAATTTAAAATGATGATGATCCATTGACGAATTGTAAGTGACACCTACTGCAGGGAACCGGCCATCCCGTCTCTTATTTTCTCTTTCTCTTTAAAAGTAATGTTTATATATTATCGATGAAATGTCGATGAAATTTTGATTTACATTTTTAACTTTTTTGAGTGGTATCTGTTTAAATGTTGCTAAATCGTAGGAGATTGTGTCGACCATTCGAGGACATTAAAATTACGAATTGTCACTTTTGACGAGAGTTTAGCGTCGTCAGGAACTTTCTAATACTATTTTTAATATGTTGACATAGAGGGAGTATTCGTCTATCGGATTCACTAGACCACTAGATCCAGCAAATGGTAAAACATGTGGGCATTATGTGTCTGTCCGATCGCTTTTTCCCCTAGTCAGTCTTATGTCGTCAGGCATAATTCATTTTATTATTTTTTGTGTTGTCTGACCATTTTATTTTTTTTTCAATTATCAATAGAATAATTAAAATATTTTTGTGGAAAAAATTAAACGTGTTTTTTCACGTCCATAGAAATAATTTTTCCAACGCCTTTTCGTCACATTTATTTAATATGTATTAATCTATTATCCTAACGCAACAAATGTAGTCAGAAAACTATTATTAACAAATAAATTACTTAATGCTATAAGTTAGTCGAACAATAATACTGCTTTTTTATATTTTTTTTTAATTTATTTTAATTTTACCTATTACATTTTTGTAGTTTCTATACATATTTATTTATTATCTTAATATTTTGTGATATTTTTATTTTACTATAAATATTCTATAAATATTACATATATGGAGAATAACAAAGGCTTGCGTGTACCCATGACGACTGCCTGGAATGTGTCATTAAGGTATGACTATAAATCGAACTGAAGTACCAGAGGAGTTGAAGAGATTTTTCAATTAGAGTGGTTTACAGAGTCCAATGATTTACTATGGTCTATGAGGGTTAAGAACGACACACAATTATTGTCAAGTTGCTTGCGAATATCTTCTACGATATTGCGCTTACACAGCTTCATCGTTTTTTGAATCCAGAATGTTTCTGTGTAAACAGAGAATTGATTTCTAGAAATCTTTCTATCATTATTTCTGTTCAGCAGATCGTGAGACAAAGAGAGTGGAAGCGCAGGATGTGAACTTTAAAAGATATTACACTGCGTTTAAAATCTTGAGTTTTTTGTAAAGAGCATTCTCTCTTAAAAGCTGTTCGTTTACGAAAATGTAAGTATTGGAATAAAGACCCAGCTAAATTTTTTCGCGCAACTTGACAATAACGACAGGTTCAACACTCGATCTTTGTGTTTTACGGGCCAGGAAAATTTCACGGACCCGCTGTGGCGGAGTTATTCAATCTGAAGTTTTCACCTTCAAAAAATGGGATCCCATATATGCGAAGGTCAAACGCAGTGGAGGCCACATGGTGAGCAGCCACATTAGCCGCCACATTTTCCACTCTCTCTTTCATCTCCCGCATGTCCGCGACCTGCTGCCTGGATCAACATGGTGGTGATCTCATCAGTCTGCGCCTGGAGCGCGTTTTGGCTAGATTTGGGGTGTATTATCTGTGGTGACGTTATTCGTGTATATGCACAGCTGCGGCCAAAATAATAGTAGTGTTAATTCAGGCTAAAAACCACGACAAAATAACTTGTACAGTTTATTTGGAAAATTATTTTAATTTTCATGAAAACTAATAACAGATGTTTATAATACATAAGAAATAGAGTTATCCTTATCTGAATCTTTTTGGAATGTATTTTCAAAAAATAGCTTCCGTCAAAAAAATAGTAGTGAAACTTTTCATAACATATCCCAGCCCAAAATTCAGTTTTTTTATGTTGAAACTATTGATTATTGTAGCACTGTATATCTAACGAATTTTTCAGTATATAGTTGAATATCCCTTGTTTGCACTAAGTTCACCAAATTTTGTCATCTCTCTACAGGAATTGAGCTTCAAGACTTTTTTATAGCATCTTAATTTCCGATATTGCTTTCTTCACTTCACAACATAAATTATCAATAGGATTTAGATCGGGTGACTGTGCGGGCCATTCCATGGCCAAATTACTTGTGTGCTTTGGATCGTTGTCCTTTTGAAACGTCCAAACAAGTGGCATCTCCTCTGAGGCATATGGTAGCATCACCTTGCTTAAAATTTTCACTTAAAGATAACGATCCATATTAGTTTTTACCCAATATACTGGTCCAACTCCAAGGAAAAGCTCGTCCAAATCATAATGGATGAACCGCCGTACTTAACATTTTTGCATGTATTCAGTCAATGGTAGTCGTCTTACATACCATTGTGACCCACAGAAACCAAACAAAACATTTCCACGTCTCCAAGGACCAGCTTAAATGTTCTTTGGCAAACTGTTTTTTCTTTTAGTAAAAACATTTTTCTTGTAGTTCTAGTATGTTCTCGAATGCTTTTCACAGATTCCAAGCTCAAAGAAGCTGACATTTCGAAAATCAAAAAATTTACTTATTATATTTTTATACTTTTATCCGTGTTTTTCAAATCTTTTAAATAGGCTTCACCCTTTATTATTCTTTATTACTTCATTTATACAATGTACAAGTCGATCAAAGGTGCCACCAGATCAGGCACAAAGTAAGGGTTCGTTCGGCAATGTACTGAATCGCCCTTGTACGCTTCATCTTCGTCATTTCGGAGATGAAATAAATAATAATTTCTGCATGACCCGGTGCATTAAATGTCGGAATTCATGTAAGGAGATATTTTTCATTCCAATAGCTCGAAAGGTATTTTTCAGTTTTATCTTCTCCCGATAATTTGCTCAGAGCAACAATCAGCTGATTTGGTTCATAAGTTGTTGTTTCACCAATACATCTTATACAAAATACTTTATGTTCGCCAATTTTGCTTTTCAAACGATTTTTGTCATATAATTTTATAAGCTAGCAAATGTGAAGCCGAATATAATATGGTGGCAGTACAGTCCGTTCCTTCGTTGAAATGTGTTGAAAACATTATTTGATGTACATTTGTTATGTTTAGGCTGTATTCATTAAAGATCAAGCTAGGTTATTCTATTCAAAAGAACGTAAGTTTTTATTTGGTGTCCTGAGCTGTAGATGCAGGAAAATTCATCCACTGAAATATAAAGGATGCATTCTGCTAATTCGCAATCATATTCGCATATAATGAGAAATTCGCATATAATGAGAATATTAATTATTCCTAGGGGCCTATTAGTTGCCTCTTCACGAAGTTTTCGAATAGTTGGTAACTTCGTAATATTTCATGTTTTTAAGGTCTTCCCTTCTCCATAATGCGGTTATTTTCAAAATTAATTCCTTCCCTATTTAAATTCGTCTGAATCCTGTGCACCACCGTTCTTAATTATGCGGAATACCACGAGTGTCTGGCAGCGAAAAGGATGTTGGCAATGGTATCCGTCCAGTTAAGTTTTTTATTTATTAATTTGTTGTTTTCTTGTTTTACAAGCTACAGCTTATGTTTAAGGAAAAATAATTTATTCTTAAAACATATAAATAAATTTTATTATTATAATTTAAGTTCCTTTCATTAAATTTTAGTTAAAGTTTTCATTTCCCTTATTTTTTTAAGCTCACAGTTATTTGTTTTAAGAGCCCCTTTCCTGGAGGTACTAATTTTAAATCGGTTGCCAATTTGTTCTAGATGTTAGCTGCGTAAATATAAAATTGTATTTGTGAGTTATATACATACTCTGAGTTGTTGTTTAATAGCTACATCACAGTTCGAAAAGAGTTCTACCCCATACATTTGGGTTTGTCTTCTAAAAGTCATATATTTAAAGACAGAAGAAATTGCGTTAATGATATTTAGTTGGTTATTAAAAGTAAAACCTAAATAACGGATTCTGTGATGTAAGATACGATATATCTTTTTTTTGAAAATTTGTAAATTAGTACTTCTTATGCTACTTTAATTAGATGGCAAGGCACAGTGGTGTCATTTTGTAAAAAAACAGCTGGAAAAAAAAAAAAAAACAGAAAAAGGGGAATTCCTGAAAAAAAAGTAAAACAAAACTTATTTTAATAAAATAAAGGATTTTGTAAGATGACATATATTAAACATATATATAACAAAACATATGTCAGCATAAAACATAACAAAAACTACAAAAACAAAAAATAGGCAATTCATTCCTCGCAAAATTCAAACAGATGCTAAAGAGAGACAAATTGCAAAGTATAATTTATTTTGTCACATGGACAAAATACGGCGTATGGCCCTTGTCAGAAGCTGCTAATGCTGTCCTCGTGGTTTGTCATTAGCTCCAGCTTGAGATATGGTTTCCTGGGTTTCCATCAACATATTGTAGCTCCTTTATCTGCTCCAACAGTTGGTTTAGATGGGTTTCAGATAATTGTTAAACAGCCAAGTTCGCTGATTGTTTTACTGAATATGTTATATCAGACAGAATTGGATTTTATGGATGTCTGTGTTTTATTTGTATCACTGAAACTACACAAGTAGATTTTTTTTGCGGACCTTTTCAGTGCACTTTATTCAATTCACTGATCAGGATATCTAGTCGTTTAGTATATCCTTTTCACATGATCAGAACGAAATTTAGAAGGACCTTATGAGGTTCCTACCGACTGCGCCAATTATAAGCTCTTCACAACCGTTTATTGAAAAAATATAGATTTATTTTATCGATATAAATAAATTATATATATATGAAGATCATTTATTTATGGTGTGGTCTCAAACTAAATTGGCTGATCGGCCAAAAAAAATGCAACTTACACCGCCGAGACCCGTCCCAGCCATGACGCAGGTAGAATGTGCGCGCGAAGAATAAATAAATATCGCGTCTCAAATTCGAAACATTCACAAACATAGTTTTTATATATTAAATATATCAGCATATGATCATGCCTAATTTCACCCATGACGCATCTTTGAGTATAAAATGAGTACCAGTCCTACCAAAAATCAGCCGTCGCTGTAGCCAGTTAACGCAGTCCCCAGTACCACAACAATTAACGACACTGACAACAACCAACAAAATACTTACTTACCTAACTGCTAGAACTATAGTGAATAAAGTGGAAATAAATCAAGAGACAAAAAAATATTATCTCTTCGCAAAACCGCGGATGCAGTGAGTGAACGGCGTTCGGTCACACCATAAACTATTAAGAAATACATGGCAAAAAAAAACGCAGTTTTAACATAGCATTTTTTGTTAGTGAAAAAAACACCCAGTTTCATCATCACCCGAGCTGACATACAGTGAGTGAAATTCGGATTAACTTTTCTTTATGATTTTCATTTACACTAAATTGTTCTGTTATTTAAATATCATATTTTTATCTTTCTTTATTATTGTTATTATTTATTATCAATTTATAATTTTTACTAAGTCTTCTTATACTTCATTGTTAATTTTGTTATATTTTATTTGCATTTCTTTGTTCTTTGCATTTTCATGAGTTCATTTTATTATTTCGTTTATTATAATTGTTGACTTTTTTCCTTGTTTCATATTACCAAAACCAATGCAATATTCAAGAAAAAAAGATATTAAGCGCAAAATAATTTTGTTTGTGTGTATAAAATAATAAGTTTATCAAACTGCGTGTTGCAACAAGCTGCGTTTTGGCTGGGAGAACTACTGTGGGTAATTGACGGCAAGTGCCGGAGTAATGGTTTATTTGAGCTTGTGTATGGTACAGAGGCTGATACAGAACTGAACTTAAAAGCTAACAAAAACTGAACTTCATAGCGGCCACGCAAATATGCTGTGTTTGCCCGCTACGCATGGACATCCGGCCAGAAGCTGTGTTAGCACAATGGTCGGAGCGAGCTCTTGGACGATCGGTCATCGCAGTCGCCCGGTTAACTTAGTTAACTACTCCCCCCCCAGGAATGAGGCGGCCCACGGCCGACCCTATTTGGGCAATCATCTCTTTTAGCTGGGCCGCAGATCTTCTGGCAATAAAATTTAACAATAACAAAACATATGTATGTATAAAACATAACAAACAACTACACTATGATGGATGCTCAATGAGTCGAGCAGGTCACGCAAGACATAAAATGCTCTGTTTTGCCGGGAGGCATTTTCTCTGCTCCTGAGCTTATTTTGGGCATGCCTTATCCTATCCTGTATTTCGCACTGTGGGTCATTCGATTGTGTGACTATCACGTCGACTGGCTTCTTATCGATGACCAAATGGATAGACTTTGTTGTATTTGGTCGTGGCCAGTAAGATCAACACTACGGTGTCGCTGATGCCTTTATCAATTTTAAGAAATCTAGCAGAGTGCTGTGGAAACGTTCCATTTGTCCGTTTGAGACATTGTGGAGGGGCGGTGCATTCGAGATGCTAACGCCGAAATTGTTTTTCAGCATGGACAAAATGGTGTGCGACTTCAACAATGGTTAATTGTCGCAATATACGACCTTGGCTCTAGGGAAAACATTCATTAGATGCAGTAGTGCCAGTTTGAGATCCTATATGGTTCTAGAGAGAATTAGCTGGACAATGGCAAATTTCGAGAAATTGTCAATGCACGAAAGGAAATTTTTTTTCTCTGTGCAGAAAATGTCTATATGTAGCATTTCTCATACATGAGATGGGACTGGTATTTCGACAATTTCATGTTTTTTGGGATGCCTGTCATATTTTGCCTTAGCATAAATTGGGCCGATTTGTGAGCCCTGTTGTGCTCGACAGTGAGGACTTCTCGCTTCTCAGCGACAGCAAAAATATCCATTACACGGTTTTTGCAATGCCAAATTTTGGTAGCTGGGAATTGCCGAACCAATTCATCCTGTATCATCACTAGCATGTGGAAATCGCAATGAATGGCGTTTACGCCTTTAGGAACAATGATGTCCGCGAGCTCCTCAAGCAATGACTTCTTGCATGTTAAGTCAATGTTATGCCGTCTCTTGTTTCCAAAGAGTACGAAGATGACGGAAAGCGTGCTTCCTCCGGAGTTATCTGGTTTTGAAAGTAATTCAAAGACTTGTCCGTAGCTTCAATCGTGTGGGTCAGTGACAGCTCACTGTGAATTGTGGCCGCGCTAGAAAAAGATTTTTCATCTTCCACAACGTTAAGTTGTTGTCTTGAGAGGGCATCCGCAACGAGGTTCTGTTTGCCAGGCTTGTAAAAAATTTTAGCGCCAGACTTGTCGATGCGAGCTTTCCACCTTTTGATTTTCGTATTCGGATTGGATTCCGAAACTGCGATGTTCAACGGTTGGTGATCCGTAAAGATATTTATATTTTTGATTGCATATAAATAATGCCGCAATTTGGCCAGTGCCAAAGCTATGGCTAACAGCTCCCATTCGTTGGTAGCGTAGCTAACTTCTCTGTCCTTTAAGCTTCTGGATACCATAGTTATGGGTCTCCCCTCTTTGGATAGCACCGCACCAATGCCGTGCGTTGAGGCATCTGTCGTTAAATCAAATGTATTTTTGTAGTCGGGTTATCTGCAGATGACATCCTCGGAAGCCAGAATGTTACGCAGCTTTTGGAAAGCTCGCTGAACTGCACCTGGATATTTTTGGATCTGTGTCTACTGACACTTCCATTTTCCCCTTTCAGAATGCTGGCTGCATTTTTGAATCCAAATGGAAATCTGCGAAACTCGTACTTTCCTCCGTTAACGGAAAAGGAATTTTTTTTCACGGTTGCGTTCTGCCAGTGTGATCTGATGATAACCGAACTTCAAGTCCAGCGTTGTGAAGTACTTGGCATTGCCTAAGTTTCCTAATATTATAGGGATGTTCGGCATGGGGTATCGGTAGGGTATTGTTCTCTCCTTCAGTTTGCAAAAGTCCATCATCAAACGCATTTTCCGCTTGCCAGTTTCGTCGGTGCCTTTTTTAACTACTACCCATATTGGGTTATTGTAGGGGAATTGACGAAATCAGCTGATCCCATAGGATATAAGTAAACTTTGGCATAAATGGGCTCCTCATCATCAGTTCTAATGGTGGCTACTACCGACGTGTTATAGGGAAGGACATCATTAGGGTTTGCGAAGGCTTTTTCCTGTCGCTGAGCATTTTCAAAAATGACTAAAGGTTGTGGTGTATCTGGGCAGTCCACTTCAGTAAAATTGACATCGGGGCATGAGTGAAAATCAATTTTCTCTCCTTCGGTGCCCCATTTGAGGTGGGTGGAAGCAAGACAAACTGATGCGCTCGCATGTTTTAACAGGTCGAGGCTGATGATTGCATCAAAGGAGGACAAGTCAGGTAAAATTAAGAACGTGGCCTTCAATTTAAAAATTGACACGTAGCATTTCTTCGTGATAGTGGTGACGACTTGAATGGAATGAATTTTAAACGGAGATTCTACCGTAAGGACGCCCTTCAATCCTTCGTGTGGTCGGATAAAATTTTTGGCCGCGCCTGTATCGATGAGTCTCATGTTTCTTCTTGTCTACTGTCTACTCTGTCTACTTGTCTACATGTCTACTCTTGGTCTGATGACGGGTAGCAGTGATTTTTCCCTAAATGTCATCCGAGTCATACTCGCAGATGGCGTCGTCATCTTGTTCGGATTAGGTTTTAGTAGATGCGATAGGATAAAGTATAGGTAAAGTTTGCGAGGAAATTAAGTACTGGCGTGCTGCCTGAATGTTTGCTTGCATCAGTACTAAGTTAGTTAAGATTAAAGTTTTTAATTTAGGAACACTATCTACGTTTGAAATTATAGGGCACATACCGTTTTAATTTGCACATAAGACTCTAAAGGGTTCGGGCATTTCATAATATGTTCAGTAATGGCGCAACAATAAAGGTAAATAGGATCTAGTATTTCTACGCGGTGCATGGAAATAAAACCGATCTATCAGGTCAGTTCTCTCCACATCACGATGGATTAGGTTATAGATGAAGCATTGTTTTACGGTTGGCTAAGAAAGGTAATTTAATTAGAAGTCTGCTTGTATAGAAAGGTAACCTTCTGTCTGTATTTCAGTTAAAACCACGTAGTGTGAATAGTGAAAGGTTTTTTTTGAACTGATTCGTGGACATCATATTGTGGGTTCAAAGCGCACGATCCATGCTCTAAGATAGGACGAACTAATGAAGTGTATAAAGTATTTTTAACTCTTAGATCATTGAATTCCTTCGACCACCTCATCAGAAATCCAAGCATACCACTGGCTTTATTCACCATGCACGAAATATGATCATTAAAGTCAAAATTAGAGTGATTGTTTCCATAGATTAGCGGTCCAGCATATAAGTCGCAAACATTAGAGTGACACGAGAGAATGTCATTAGCTTTCATTTAGAGTAATTTAAGTTTAAGAAATCAACACGACACTATGTTGAAAAGTTATTAAGATCTGTTTATAAATACGACTGGTAAGGGCTGCCTTTATACATAGTGCACACATAGTGCACATAGTGCACTCTAGCGTTTGCCCACACTTTGGGAAGGTCGTAAATGAATAATATTAATAAATTATTAAATATTTAATATAATATAATTAGCCAGAACTAGGCCAGAACATTGTGCCTATAAAAATGCTCCTAAATACTCGTTTAACTACATCACAACATGACTTTATAAATTGCTAGTTCGACATTTCAATGTATCTGACCTGCCAACCCGAAGATCCATGTCAGCCTACGTAAGTCACTGAAAATGTGCTTTTGCAGGTCAGACTTCGGAAGGCTTATCAATTTTATATCGGAATTTATTTGGTCCGATCTCTACATGTGCACTGACATGTCTTTGAACGACTGTGTTTTGTTATACTATCTCAATCTCAAACAGCCTGCTTGGTTTAATAAAGAGTTGACTCGCCTCAATCTCTAATCTTAATCAGTCTTATCTCGCTATTTAGCGGTTCGGTCTAGGTTTACCGTGCTTAACGCGCAGTTTCATAAAAACTATCTAACTCGTTGCATAGAACAGTTCTTATTGGCTGCTGTTTTATAATTTTCTCAATACTAATCGTAAGCCTATTACATAATCTTCCTCGCTATTTTTTGGATTCTTATCGTATATTAGACGTTTTGTCCTAACATTTGGGCGAATAGTTAGACCCTTGATAAAATTATTGAAGAAAGAGGGTACTGTTCCTCTGAGTGATGAACAATTCAGTGCGTGTAGTTAACCCACCTGTCGCAGCCATTTTTAGTCTTAGGAGTCGGAAAAGTCCCGATACCATAATTTTGAGTTTGAAACGGCGCAATGCATTAATTATTGCGAGTGTTTCTGAGTATACGTAAGGCAGTTTAAAATAATTTGGCATTGAAAAATTGGGACACCTGGCAGCAAACAAATGTGTTTGGTGCCAAGAACTATTCATAATAGTGTCATCCTTGTATTTCATACACTCATATTAACCATTTAGGCCCCTTATCGAGCATTATTTCCATGGCAAAGCATATTTTGGTTGTTATTGATGCTTTTACCTGTAAATACCATAAGTTCTAGAGAAGCTGGAATTTCGTTAGGTAAATACTTTGACTTTTATAGCCGACCTCATAGGATTATAACTGATCGCAGTACATGTTATATATCCGTTAAGTTGAGCATTTCTTGCCAAGAACGTGACATAAAGCCACTGGAGCGCCACAGTAAAGCGCCGTATGTAAATAGAGTAAAATGATATTGTATACTAGAAATACGGTAACGCTAGGAAACTATCGAATATAACTACCAATAAGAAACAGTCCGCTCGATATTATTATCGGTCGGGCACAAATAAAGGTTTGCGTTCACTAACTTGCGGACCCCGATAAAGAAAAATACCTAATTTGTGAAGTTTCAAATAAACCTTAGTTTTACATTAATTAACACCATACTACTCACGGGTAGTATGGTAAAAAAAAAAATAAAAATGAATGTTGTTTTTCCGTACATTTAAGTAAGCCAAGTCTTACTTGCCATTTGGATATCTTCACAAAGGCACGTATCGCAGATGCTAGATAACAGCGATCCCCAAAGGGATCTACCGAAATTACATATGTATGCCCAGATTCAGCGATTGCTACGAGGATTGGCCGGATTTCTTGTCCATGTACAACAGCGTCGTGGGTAGCAACATGAATTTAAATAAGGTAGAGAAATATCAGCATCTGCTTGGATGGTGCCGCTCTAAACACCATGAAATCATTAGAGCCTGCCGATTACGACAAGGCATTTGAGTTATTTTTAGGTCTGGACTGATATGTCAACCTTTCTGGACCTGCATGCTGGAACATGTAAATAGCGCTATGGTACTCTCGACGAGCCTCCATGTGTGCTGATGATCACATCTACGTTTCTGATGTTAAACAATAAAAATAAAATGAAATATTTAAAGGTGAATTAAAACCAAAACGTAAAATTAAAACAAGTATGAGAGCTTACTTCAGGTGGAAGTTATAGTATTAGTAGTAGTAGCAGATTTCTAAGAAATTTAAAGCCAGCTGTTATAATCATAAAAAACAGAGTACATATATGCAGTTTCATTTGGATATATTCAAAAATATATGCCATTAAAAAGTCCGATTTCGTAGCGAAGCATAGTGCCACAACTGTATATAATCATCGCTAGTAGATGTTTTAGTGGATCGTAAAATACTGCTCCTTCCTTGAGCTTCCAGCGGTTTTGTTTTACTTCGTATGGGTCAAGTACGAAAGTATTGGCCAACTTTCTTCCGGTTATGAACTGCGTAGTTTTTCTTTGAAGTGTCTTGAGCTTTCTCAAATTGTAGTCTTATTTCCTAATTTGGATGCGTTCGTCTATTATTTATATTCAAAGAGATATGTATATTCAAACAGAATTACTTTAGCTTGTGCAGATTTCCCTTTGCCAGTCTTAAAAACATATTTGCCCTCGATATATACGGCACATCCTTGGCTTGAATTTTTCTTCCTTTAATCGTCGCCGGACAGTGCGCTTACTGATTGGGTTCTTGACTCGCTATTTAGCGGCTCGGTCTAATTTTACCGTGCATAACGCGCAGTTTCATAAAAACTATCTAACTTGTTGTAGGTTCTCGCAGGACCCGAAACAGTTTTATAATTTTTGTCAACACTGAACGTATGCCCATTACACTTCCTTCCCCGTTTTCATTTGAAAATATGATAGCAGAAAATCGGCGATTTTTTTTTCCTCAGTTCTCTTCTTTTGTATCTTCAACATGTTAAGCCAGTTTATGCGCCAGGTGCCGATAGAATAGAGGACCTGGCACCTGGTGCTTAGGTACTGTGCCGAGGCCTTGTGCAATCCAGTTCTAAAATTATTTACCTTATCCTTAGAAAACTTCCACTTTCCTCTTATTTGGAACGAATCATTGGTTATTCCTTTCCACAAAAACGGATAGCAAAACGGATCCCAACAATTTTAGAGGAATCTCTAAGTTGTCTGCCATCCCTTTAAAAAAAATCTATCACTTTCGCAGAATTTTAGCATATTTGCGGATCTATAATTTGTTCATGTCAACATGGATTTATTATATGCATACCTCGATGCATCATTAAAAGCAAGCTCTTAACATCATCATCCATAAAATTCGTTTTTGCAGCAGAATTTGCATAGCCATTTGAGAATGAAGATATTAAAGCGTCGGAAGAAACTTATAAACCATTTAAGATATCTTCCATGGTGTTTTTCCTGCAATTTGTGTTTTTTCCTGCAAGGTGCTTACACAAACACTACCATCTACCAATGCGTAAGATCCGAATGCCTCCGAATTTATTTCGTGTCAAGAAGGCAATGCTTGTAGGAATACACTATATAGATGTATTCGCTTACTCCTGTTATACGAGCAGCCAATTTTTGGTGTTGGAAAAACCTTTCAATGTTTCCGTTGCCAGTACTGCCAGTAATAGCACTTTGTATATCCACCACCAAATGCATTTCTTCTCTTAGCTTCTTCTAAATAATTCTTTTATTTCGTTAAACGACATTCTTGTCAGCATCACTAGCACGCAGCTGTTGGATTGGAATTCTATATGCAATGTGCAAAAAACACTCAAAAAACCTAATCTAGGCGTAGAGACTTAATTAGCCATATTCAAATATGATATTATTAATAGAAAAACTCTTTACCAAATTCAGATCGTTCATATTTTTAGGAGTTGCGCTACAAATTCTGCATGCTTGCGAAGAGGATTCCGATATAACAAAGAACGTTTTGCCATCAAGCATTATCATATGAAATTGGTGATCGATTCTAAAGCTATTCACTAATGTTGGTAAAATATTTGATATTTGGCTTTTAATAATTTCCCTTTCTCTCTCTTATCACTTTCTTTCAATCTATACTAGCTGCTTATCTAGCTATTCCTGATTTTTGTCTTTGAAAAAATACTTATTTGTTCCACAGTCTTTCCATTTTACTATAAGCCTACTAGTAAAATTTCGCAACTTTTTGCCAATCTCTAATGCGATCTCGTAGTTAATACACCACTATTTTATGAGCTACACATTAATAGACCTTTCACAAACATTGATTTTTTATGTAACACATACCTTGAAGTTAATAAAGGGCCACACTTTAGATAAATACAGTTAAGATTGTACATTTCCCAGGAACTCGAAATCAATACGCACAACAAAGAACAAATTTTGTAAAACTCTTTACAAAATCAACGACTTTTCAAATTAGAAAATTTTAATTAAATGCCGATAGCTAGAACAAATCGTTCATTATGTGACGACTCCAACACATGGAAATACTCCTACAAGAATAGAGGAAAATACGTTATATGCTTGGACTCAATTTCCTCCTTAAAGGTAATTAACAATACCAACACCAATATTATGGATGATTATGATTTGGATATATAGTCGCATATAACTATAACTATAACTACAATTATAAGTATTCTAATGCCCCTAATTGTAACCTACACATACACTTAAGATTAGAGATAAAATCCACTGTAATAGACTTTAAGCTCTGATCGCTGCAGCAGTGGAATTCAGACCGTACAAGAGATCGGACGTAACAATAAAGACACGCTGAGAGTCTAGCAACCTCTCTTTGTTTAAAACGTGAAACTGAATTAGCGATTGAGCCATCTGAACATCAACTCATTTACTATCGAGTTCGGACCCGGCTGAAATAGCTCCTAATCCTAAAAGACACGGAGATCAAAGAAGATCTGGCGCGTCTGGGACTTCTACTAAACTGGGCCTTAGCATCGACATAACTGGCGACGAGGATTAACAAAAATTAAACCACCTGTTCGGAATTAAATTCCAAAAACATAATCTAGAAAACGCGTATTAAACATACGAAATACGACCAGAGAAGTCCGTAAATAGCGGCTCAAGCATAATCAACGAAGTCAGCCTTATCAGCACATAAGATAACGGCTCTACCCTCGCCTGACCGGTCCACCAATTCTCGTTGAGACCAAGCTTTGGCAATCATCATCACCGCCGTAGTTATCTTACCTACAGAGACTGCTGCGTTGGACAATACATACAAGATAAAATCAATCATCGTTCTTCAACCTATTTTCGCTGGAGCTGTACTATTGGAGCTGTACGTTGGAGCTTTACTACCTACAGAGACTGTACATTGGAGCTTTACTACCTACTGAGACTGCTGCGTTGGACAATAACATACAAAGTAAAACCAACCACCGTTCTTTATTCTCTTCACACTATCCACAGACCCTCAATGTTTTAAAGTAAGCTAAAAACTTTACACATAACTAACCTACATACAAAAGCCACATAAAAATGAATACCGAAATAATTGCGTCGTTTAATCTATATTTAAATTGTATAAAAAATATTAAAGATTTCGATGGATCAGATAAGAACCAGCTCCCAGATTTCATAAATCAAATTAATGACTTAATTCCAACCTTTGAAAGTTTTGATGAACAATCAAAAAACCTTTTACTTAATTACATAAAAAAAAAAATTGGATTGGTAAGACCCGTTTTGCATAGATACGAAAAAATTAGATCCTGGAATCAATTAAAAGAGATTTTAATAAAGCATTTTGGGGAAAAAGAGCGTAGCGATGTATTGATGGATACCCTAAAATTATGTAGAATAGAATCCACAATAGAACAATATTACGATAAAATTAATGAAATTGCTAGTAGAATACATAACCGAATATTAACGCACTCTAACGAGCCATTTAGTACAGAGGAAGTTAATAGGATTTCACTTAGAATTTTTAGAGACAATCTTCCCGAACCTACTAAAACAATGATTTTTGCTAGGAATCCGCAGTCATTAGACGACGCATACAAAATTATTGAAGACGCTCGCCACCAGAATTATACACTATATGGGCCCATTCGAAAACAGTTGTATAATAAAACTCCATTTAGGACAAACTTCAGTAACGATAATTATAATCGAAATAACCCAATCCAAAATGAATATCAGAACCAACCACGGGCAGAGGATAACCCTGGTACTTCAAATAGTCAAAATATTAGAAGATTCGCAAACAATCATAATAATTATTTTAACAGACATACTGCTAATCCAAACACTAACTCTCGAATGTCCTACAATACTATCCAACCGCAACAACTAGTTAATTACAACCCTAACAACGATACTTCGTCAGCTCCCATGGATGTAGACCAGATTAATACAAATTTTCAATTAAAGGACCATCAAGATTACCCTATATAAAAATTGAATCTTCCGGAAGAGACCTGCTATATATTATTGATACAGGAGCGGATTTCAGTAACATCAATGAAAATGTCTGCCACCCAAGTGGAAAACTAAAATCGATGTCCAAGTAAAACCAAACAATATTATTAAAATACATTATTAAAATACAAATAAAAAGTTACTGGTGTGAGTTCTTGGAATACAACTTTCACGACCATTTCGACGGTATAATTGGAGGAAATATATTGAACGACTTAAATGCAATCATAAATTTCGGAGAACATAAAATTATTTTAAATAATGTAAGCCTGAAGTTATACATTCAATACCCAAAACCGTCAAAAAACTTCGTAGCTAATGTAAATCAATTTGCGAGGGTAGAACATCTTGATTATTATACTCAGAACCAGCTTAGCACTATTCTAAACGGATTTGAAAATATTTTCTATAAAGAAGCAGACAACTTAAGATTTACAAGCGTAATTAAACATAAATTATCAAAAAATAAGGCATTCAGATAGTCAATATAACAGTCCCTTATGGGATGTAAAAAAAAAAACTAGACCTTTCTAACCATCATAAATGGCGGCTGGTCGTTGATTATTGGATATTGAACACTCAAACAATCGAAGATCCATATCCAATCCCTAAAATTAACTAAATATTTTACAAAATGGGCTGTTGCAAAATCTTTTCTTTGCTCAATCTGCCAAAAAGGTTTTACCAAATAGAAATGAACGAACACGATATTCCGAAGACAGTTTTTTCTATCGCCAACGGACATTATAAGTTTTTGAGACTGCCTTTGGCCTTCGAAATGCACCAGCCACATTCCAAAAACTTATTAACCATTTGCTTTGACTCCAACGACTCAAAAACAAATTAAGAGTTTTTTTGAATTACCAGCTATTTAAGAAGATACATCAAAGACTATTCTAAAATTGCAAAACATTTAATAAAATACTTGAAAAAAATTCAAAAATAAATACAAAAGATTTAGAAGCAATCGAAAAATTAAAACTATTAATCAAAAGCGACCCAATTGTAGTCTACCCTTACTTTAAAAAGCAGTTTACACTTATTACAGATGCCAGCAACTATGCCTTGGGAGCGGTTCTCATGCAGGATAAAAAAGTTATACACTATGCTAGTCGTACTTTAAAAACTCACGAACTTAACTGTAGCACGATAGAAAAGAAATTATTAGCTATCTTCTGGGGAATTAAACATTTTCATTATTATTTGTATGGGAGGAAATTTCTAGTTAAAACCGACCACCGCCCACTTGTATGGCTTAACAATTTAAAAGAACCTAACTTAAAGCTACAAAGATGGAAAATTCAATTAAACGAATATGATTTCGAAATTGAATTTATTAAAGGAAAAGAAAACGCGTTAGCGGATGGACTAAGTAGAATTTGCGATCATAATACACCCTTAGATAGTCGCGAAATGAATCAAAGGAAAAATCGGAAAAATCGGAAAAGGAATTAAGATCCATTAAAATCTTGTATAAAAAGAAAATAAGACATATTATACAAACAAATGGCAATAACTCAAGTTTATTAGATATAATGCGAGACATTCTACCTGAAAAAGGCCTAATAGCCATCTTTTGTGAAGACATACCCCTGTATGTAAAATTGCAGGAATGCTATAGACAATTTTTTGCCTACAACGCTAATATAAATGTAATAAGATCATTTGCACTTCTTAAAGATATTACAGATAAAGAAGAAATTTTAAAAATAATCGACGAGGAACATTTAAGAAACAACCATAGGGGTATCAACGAAATTTTTTCAGAAATAAAAAAGATATATTATTATCCTACGTCAATAACTGTAAAATATGCCACCTGGCCAAGTACATAAACATAACCGATACTGCTTCCCAACACAATGAAATAATCCACATGGACATTTGGTTTCCCATGCGAACCATCATGTATCTGACCACCATAGATAAATTGACAAAATATGCAACTGCACATTATCTTAAAGATAGATCGTGGATATCTCTTATGAAAACATTAAAAGATAGGATACAAAACTTAGGTAAGCCCAAACTGATTATAACAGACAATGAATTTAATATAAACTGTATAAAACAGTTTCTGCTAGACAACAAAATAAATATACATTATACGACTCCTTATAAAAAAACAGGAAACTCAGATATAGAAAGACTACACTTAACATTAAATGAACATATTCGATTGTTTAACGCAGACGATAAAAATAAAGATACAATTCAAAACAAAGTATTTCAATCAATTCTCCACTATAATAATACTATTCACTCTACCACAAAATATAGACCAATAGAATTTTTAAACAATTTACTGAGTTCAGAACAACTTCAGGACCTTTCAGAAATTGTTAAGCACCATAAGGATCAATTAAATGTTAAGAATAACAATACTGATAAGGATAATTTTATGAACGACTATATAAAAAATAATAAAGTCGGTAAGTCTAATCCTAAGTATAAACTATGTCAAAACTACCATCAGGATGGAAATTACCTAATATTAAATGACAATATAAATAAGAAAATATACAAAGATCAAGTTAAAAGAAAATACAAATTCCAAAATTAAAATTAAGAAAAAACAAGCATATTAACAATTTATTGAAAGTATGTATATGTATTACAATTATTTACTCTTCACCAATTAATATTGCTGAAACTTGTCGGGGGAGAGTCACATATAACTATAACTATAACTACAATAATAACTATTCTAATGCCCCTAATTGTAACCTACACATACACTTAAGATTAGAGATAAAATCCACTGTAATAGACCTTAAGCTCTGATCGCTGCAGCAGTGGAATTCAGACCGTACAAGAGATCGGACGTAACAATAAAGACACGCTGAGAGTCTAGCAACCTCTCTTTGTTTAAAACGTGAAACTCAATTAGCGATTGAGCCATCTGAACATCAATTCATTTACTATCGACTTCGGACCCGGCTGAAATAGCTCCTAATCCTAAAAGACACGGATCGAAGAAGATCTGGCGCGTCTGGGACTTCTACTAAACTGGGCCTTAGCATCGACATAACTATATACCGATGACTATGCGTCGTTCTGCATGAAATCTTAGTTTTAAAGCTTGTGTGGGCGCGTAGTGGCTCTTTCAGCGCACATTGGTCCTTATGGAATATTCTTTCGGTCTCGCCAGCAAATGTCCAGCCATCCATGAAGAAAGTCAACAAAAAAGGTTGCGATGCCCGAGATCTCGAGTTTCCAACAACAAGTACAGTGTCTTGGGTCACACACAAAAAAATAAATTGCGCAGTTAGCCGCGACCTCTGCATGACTGAAAAATTGTGATTTGTTCTTTAGTCGTTTTTCTTAGAAGGGCACGAAAAAAAAAGAAAGTGACTACAGAAATTAAAAGTTCCAAATTTTAAACGCGATATTTTTTAATTCGCACACATTCGACATGCTTCACGACTGCGCCGGGTCGCGGTGGTGGGCGTTTTCCCTTTTTTTGTGTCGCTGCTGGCTCGATGCACTGTTGCTCCCTCCCTTAAATTTGTTGCAATTGCTTGCATTAAAGCACTGATTTCAGTGAATTTATATGGTAAGACTTTATTACGAAATTTTTTTTTTAATACTTATGTATTTTAAAAACAAAAAAACGATTACTAAATATGTTTTTGATATTTTCAAAGAAATCTTATATATAATGGATTGCTGTTCAATATGCTTAGATAAAATGAAATAATTATTAATGCATACTTTTCTTTTGATAGCTGCTCGAACTCCATCAAAAAGAGTAATAACTGCAAGCGACTTTATTGCTCCTGCCAACCAAGCTACACAATTAAAGATAGCTAGACTGAGCACTCTGGATCTCGTTTCGGTTTGCCATAACCACATTCTGTGTGTTGTTGTTCAGGGTGAAAAAACTGGTGTGATCGGTGGTTACTTAGTGTTGTGAAGCATTCAGGTCGCAGTGACTTACTCAACAGTTTAAGCCTTAAACTATAAGGCAAATAAATTTATATTTAATACGAATGAACTATCTATATCAGTAAGATTGAGCTATCCCGATGCCCTGCAGTACCTGTCATCAACATTCATAGGTCGTCAACAAAACTTCGATTTATCATCGATGATTCATCAACCAAAAGTGGATTTTGTCATCAACAATTTAGACACGATTGTCGGATGATTAATTGATTAATAATGGCATGTGAGACTGTAGGGTGCCATACGTACTCTTCGAAGTATCATGTCATGTTACTTTGGTGGTCTAGATGTATTCCCCCCCTTGAAAAGTTTCGTAATCGGCACCTAGTAATAAATATTTAAACTCTATGATTAAACAACATTTTAAGAGCATTGTTCAGAATAAGTACAGAAGTAATAAATAATAGTTATTATTAATTGGATTTGTAAATCTAAAAAATATGACTGTTGTGAGTTCTTTTAGGTTTACTTTCGAGTTTTTCTAAGATTATATAATACCCAAAAAACACTTGTGCAAATTTAAGCCATTTAAATAAAATGTATCTTCATCGCTCTAAAATAAGCAATTATTGCATTAATGCGTTATTAATCTTAGAGAGTTTACCTAGTATATCAGATCATCGATGGTAGCAAAGTTTAAAGCGTTTTTTTTGCTTGCGCCTGATCTTGCCAAATTGCTTAGGGGTTCACAAAATCCTTCAACGGAAACTTAAGATTATTAATTTTCTGAAGCCTCAATCGGCTGCAGATCAAAGGTATTCTGGAAAAGCATGCTATGGACAGACAAATTAATTTTTTTCTAAGTACAAATTTTTGTAAGATTGCCAAAGGTTGTAATGCAAAAGGAAAGACCGGTTTGTCAGAAATTGGGCCATGGTAAGGGCTTATGTATGTTCTGGGGATGTGGGGATTGTTTCTGGGATTGTTCTGGGGATGTCCTGATAATGGACTAGGTGACAAGGTCCCTAACGCCGGCTCGCAATTTTTTTGTCATCAAAATAATTCGACCAAATAGTTTATATTTAACCTTTCCAATTGCTCCACAGTATAAATTCATTGGTTACAATATTGACTCTGTGCTAAATCAGTCACTATGTAATATTAATATGTTAGCAAGTTACAAATTGTAAAATCTTAATTTGTTTTATTTAAACATTCCTTAACTAAGATCAAAACTTAAAAATGCACATAATCTTGAGCCTATGTAGATGTTTATTATCAAAATGCAGTCTACATAAGAAAGAATCGCTGTACTGGGTATAAACAGTGTCATTTTTATTTTATAGTTCTAATTGTGATATACAAAATATAATTTTTTATACGAAATAATACCACATTGACTCCTATTTTATGTAAAAATGGTTTCTGGATAATTTTATTTTAGCATCCTCAGACGTCGAAGAGCGATGCTGAGGATTCACGTTTTAGCAAGGAATACAATGTACCATTTACAGCAAAAACGGAGCACATGCTGTTTTGCAGAAAGCCCTGGCAAAGAATCTTGCTCTTAAAGCGCAAATAGGGCTGAACCATTCTTTCATGTTGAACAAGACATTGAACCGTTAGAGCGGTGCGACACTACTGTTACATTAGGCGCTTAAAGCTTTTTTTCAGTTCTCTTAAAAGCCACAGCATCGGTGCAGCATCCTAGCATCGCTCGGAAAGCACAGGCTCGGCGCTTTGCTTCTGGAAGTCGACGTGGGATGTGTTTAGTCAGTACAGCATCTTAAGCTCACACAACCGGAACATTTAACTGCTAACCTATAAACTCCGTCAAACGTTTTCGCAATTATGTCGAATAATCGAAACAAATCTCTAAGAAAATAGTACCGATATACTGTTTTGGAAGTGGAGCCATTAACTGGCGTTAGTGAAAAATGATCATTAAGCCGGTCGCGGAATATTTCGCCGACTAATCAAAACAAATAATTATACAAAAATTTTAAAAATATTTAAAAAAATCATTGAAAAACGCATTTCCGTAAAAACTATTTATCAATCATTAAGTGAATTGATTAAATAAACCTTTAAGTTTGTATCCTCGGAAGTTACGGTGAAATTACGGAGTAACTGTTAAATTAAATAAAAATAAATCGTGTCTTACAATGAAACAATATAACATTACCAAAATGCTGATTTAAGAAGTATATTGCCCAAACGCAAATTCTCCCTCAATTTGGGTTTTGTGACAAGTTTATTTTCTTGTTTTTAATACACTGCACATAAAAATAACACAACTAGGATATAAATTATACTGAGATTATAATGTATTATAATCTACAAAAGTATATCTGAGTCCCTTAAACATTTGGATTATAAACAAATTATTACGGTAATTAGTATACATATGTTTGCTAAACGTGTTTCATGTATCCTCATCAAATCAGTAATGAACCAGAAAAAACCTTTATTATTTATAATTTAATTATTGTAACTTAATAAGTCAAATTTTTAATTACCATGTAGCACGGTGCTTTTAATTTTTTTGTAAGTTTGGACTTATTGTAAAGTGATCATAATCTTTTCAGATAAACCTTTTTTTTTGTTACAATGCTGTTTACATTTATAACAAATTGTTATTTAAGAACAATTTCATATCCATTTTAAACCTTACTTTATGCTTGGAGAGCGTTTTTGTGGTGTTTTAGAACGTTCCATAATGACATTAGGTATGCATTACTTTTTACTGGCAATAAATATTTACTTTAAATAAATATTTATCTATGCAACATTTGGACGCCTAATGGTTCTGATAATCGAAAACCAGCTAAAAATTTGTTGGCACAATTTCTGAATGGATCAACGCAATTTATATGTTACGATTCTTTCCTCGCGAATATGGGACTTTACAACCATTTACCTCTGAATTGCAGTTGATATCTTGAAACCATTAAGTTTTCAAAGAGTACTTGAAAGTTTCCTTTTTATGAGTATAAAGAAACTGCGTGTATATTTCAACGGATATTTGCAAGACTGCGTTAGAAGCGCTATTTGCTATTTTCCCGAATGTTCCCTAGAGTCTCCTCACTGAAATATATATATATATATATATATAATATTATTATATTATACTTATATATATATAATAATTATATATATAGGGATCATATTTAGATGGACTCAGTCAATTGTCAATATAGAAGCAGTGTATTTATTGAGAGTATTTATTTATTTTTTTAACAAATACAATGACAAACATAACACTAAATTACCAAGCACTGGCTGCAGTGGTAATAAGTAATAATTCTGGCCGAGTGTATACGATTTCATGAAAATAAGCGCAATCTCAAAAGTGACTCGTAAGATGGTTATGATAATTATTCTAGAGTACATAAATGAGCAAATAAATTTACTTTTTCCATTTAAGTTGAATGAATAATGAACTGTGTCTTATGATTTTAAAACAGTTTATCTAAGAATAAGTTTATATTGTTCCTATGTAAAGAATATTAAAGCCATTTTCTCTTGTTTTTGCTTTAACTAACTCAAACTAACTATTTACAATAACATAGTAGCACTTTGATTAAATTTTATCAAAAATAGAACACATAAAAAATTCTGCACTTCTTGAAATGCATCTCATTGTCAATCTAGTGTTTAGCTTATTGTATTTTCAAAGAATATTTTCATTGAAAAAAATGCACTAATTTTTTTTTTTTTTTGTGACCACGCGATGCGTTCTGTTGACTTTAGTCCCATTATTCCACCTTTGGCGTAACCTTATTCGCTAAGATATGTATTAACCAAGAAAACATAGAAAATTTTGCCTGCAAGGTTGGTAAATAAATACCATGACGGTACGCGGTGTTTGCTGTAAACTTACTCTCATTAGGGATTAACTGGGCAACTTATATTTACAAATTAATCAAATTATTACAGATTATTCTTTTCATAAGGTATTATTATAGGAATAAATGTGCAAATAACAAGAAAACTAAAGATTAATACAAAATTTTTTAGAATTCAACTACAGCAAAGACGAACTACTACAAAAAGAGGAGCCTAAACTAAAACTTTTTCTTGTGCGACTATCGTTATCTCTCCGGTTGTTTCTTTAGCAATTAGTACAGCAACGCCCTTGTCAGAGTGATATGTAAGCTACTTGTAAGAACTTGCGCTGTTTTTCTTCAACAGGTTTTAAAAACACAACGCTGAAACGCCGCTCTCAATACTTCAAGCATTTCTTTTTACTTGATGTTATTGATGTTTGCGATAGCCACGACGATTTCTCAATACTAAAAATGTTTGTTTGGAACACATTTGATTTTAAAAGCATAGAGATTATTTTTAAACGTAAGGGAAACTGAAACTTTCGTAACGGTTAAGCAAGAAACTTTGTTTAATTCTCCAGAAAGGTCAACAGCTGCCAAAAATTTCAAACAAAATCCATTTTTTTCCTTCTTTATTTACATGTACTTAAAATTAAAATATACGTTTTATTTAATGTAAATAAGTGAAGGCAACGACCATTTATATTGCCCATTTTTAAATATGTACTCCTTGTATTTGTCTAACTGCTTAACAAGTTTAAAACGACAAGTCGCAAGCGACAGTTATATAGTTATTTCAATATATAACATATTCAAATTGCAACCAAATCTATTATCGTATCAAGCTGTTTGAACTGGTTTCTGTGTCGAATGCAAATGGCTTTTATTTTTGTGATTGTGATCTTGAAAACGAAGTATACAAAAAAAATGTTGTTTTACTTTGAATGCGTACGAATGTCGCATTGGGATACACTGTATTACCCATAAAACAAATAATTGAATTTATTTCCGCAACCTATTCTCCTATAGGGCATTATTAAACACTAAAGCGGGCAATCACAACACATGATTATGTACACATACACACAGAGAGTGAGAGATGTAGAGAGCCGGGTTTCAAGTATTATTGCATTCAACTATGAAAGGTCAGTTAATGCCGTTGTGTACAAATTTTAAAATGAAAGAATATAAGCTTCAGGAGGCCGATGTTTGTATATTCTGGCAGTTTACATGTTGACCCTAACTAACGCTTTATAACGAATATAATTATGTGATGTGCTATCTTGTGAAAAATCTTTGTCAGTAAATGTATCTAATGTTAAGTTGCACTATCCTCTCACATTTAAATCTTTACCTTGATCCACGAGATGGAGCATATCGTTAAAAAGTTATTTTACTGGGTCGGTGTAAAGAGAATTAGTTAAATAAGTATTAGTAACTATTTTTTAACCAATAAACAATAAAAAATAAATTGGATCGATCACCCTATGACACTTATATAATACATTTTCCTCGACACGCCTAAATCGTAATTAAGAATATATACGGTCGGAAATAACTCGCTTAGTGCGTTGCACTAAAAGCGTTCTGACTAAAAGCATAGTATCCTGAAACGGCATAAAAATCCATTTACATATTATATATAATATATTAAATAAAAAATGATTTGTTTACTTATGTATGTATATTGATAATTCCAGAAAGAGTCCACATCGACCCCATAATTATGCAATATATAATTTTGTTCTCTAGCACCAAGTCATTAAGGCCAATAAATAACAATAGTCTTAAATTACAGTTAAGGAAAAAATTAAAACCAAATAATAAAATAAATTGGATGATAAACAAGGAGTTATTAGGAAAAATATTGAAAGGTTAAGATAGGCTCTAAAACGCTGTCTGAACATAATGCATAGCTATGTATATGCAACCGACAAGGTTCGATTCCTGTCGCTGACAATCCAAACGAAAAATGCTAATAAATGGTTATATAGTGTTATTTTTTAATTATTTGTTATACCCTAGCAGGGAATTATTATTATTACCAGAAGTTTGCAACGCAATGGAGGATGCGTTTTAGATCCCATAAAGTATGTACATACATACTTCACCAGTATCACAAAACGAGTAAATCGAACCATGTCGGTCTGTCCGTTATGATACAAACAGTTTTTAAGCTATCGGGTTGACTTTCGGAATAGTTTTATTTTTATTCAGTTAGTTTTGGAACTTAATCTTACCACTATATCTTATAGCTGCCTTAGGAATGATCGAAACAAATGTTGTTTATTTTTAAAATGTTAAAATTCAAACTTAATTCAAATAATCTTAATTTAATAATAGCAATACATTTTAAATTTTACCAAAATCTGTGAGGCCAAATTAGTCCAAAATTTTCTATAATTTTAATAGTTGACGAAAGGATAACTATCTATAGCAATCTATAGATTACCAATTATTTGTATTATTATCTGCAAAGGTAGATAAACTTCAGGTAGTCGAATTTATCTTCTATGCTTGTTTGTTTTTATTTCGATGCTCTTTTATAAAGTTGTTCGATTTATTAAATTATATCTACGTAAGTCGTTCCCAGAGCTTTTTTAAAACGTATAAAAGCTAAGAAAATGTTTTATCAACTTCCATATGCTTGACTTTACATATTTTGTATAAACATAATTTATATATTATGCACTTAGAACTTTATATACAAACTTTTTTTTTGTAAGTTATAACGAACCCAGAAATTAAATTTAAAACCCAACATACTTTAAAAATCTTTGCTGCCTCAAATATTTAGAATTTTTTTTGATAAAAGTGATTGCAAAGAAAAAACAAAGAAAGTAGCAGCCTTATTGTTTCGGTGAAATGCTCTCTCTAAGCCAATGACAGAAGAACAAGTGTTTAAAAAGGCATAGCTGAAGCTAATGTAGAAAGGAATTGTAGTGAAAACTTAAGTTCCGAAAGCTCAAAAATGAGCAAAAGATTAAAGCGCTTAAAATCGTAACAAGTCAGTAGTTAATATTGGACTTGGTATGATCGATCTTCCTTATTTCTACAGATATTTTTGTATATTAGTACATAGGGTACAAGGGTACTCTAGCTTAGTGCCAACCGAGCATGTATGTAACAGTCAGAATGATATGTACATATGTACATCTCCGACCCCATAAATTGTGTATATTCCTGATCAGCATCACCAGCCGAGTCGATTTCTCCATGTCCGTTTGTCCGCCTGACTGGGTGTCCAGTCCAGGTGTTATAACAGATCTCAGAGACTATTAAAGATTAAGCTACCAAATTTGGTGGCAACATTCATATCCGTTCACGCAGATTAAGTTTTAAAAATTAGCAACGCCCACTCCCGCTCCCAAAAATCCTGAAAAACTGAATATTTTAAATGGGAATTAACATGGGAGTTATTAAAAAATTAAGTTGTAATTTAATGCAGGCATTGACACGAAATATAACGCGAGGAGTAGCTGCGCAGCGAGACCAAAAAAACAAACAAACGACCGCCGCGATGCGTCGCAGTCATGTAATAAAATGAATACACTGACAAAATTTAAAAATATCGCGTCTCAAATTCGAAATTTTGTATTTCTTCAGATCTCTGCCTGTCCAATAAGAACGACTAAAGAACAAATCACAACTTTTTCACTCAGTGCAGAAGTCGTGGCCAGCTGCGTAATTCTCTTCAAATTGTTGTTGCTTTGGGTTTGTTGTATGTGGCCCAAGACACAGGCTTTGTTGCCCATCTACGTCCCCATCTAAGCCCTAAAGCGTTGCAATTGCACGATATTAAACGTTAAAGCAAATATGGCTTGCTTAGGTAGAGTAGTTACAAGTAGATTTCAGTATACAAACTTTAAATTGTATTTTATTTGTTTTAATTAAAACTGAATAAACCTATACATATGCAGTCAGTGTCAAATTTGCTATGGACCATACATACATACATATATATGTAAATGTTTTTCTAAAAAAAATCATGCATTAGCTTTACAACTGTACCTACAACCTAATTTTTTTTATGGCATCATGGACGCCAAAATGTACCTAAGCATTTTAAAGGATAACCTGATGCAAACTGCTATAGAACTGGGCATACGCGATCGTTTTCGATTTTGCCAGGGCAACGATCCGAAGCATTCAGCGGGATTTGTGAAGGCTTGGCTAGTCTGGAACTGCCCTCATGCCGCCAAAACGCCGGCACAGCCTCCAGATTTGAATGTGATCCAAAATGTATGGGAAATTTTCGACGTCGCTATAAGGAAGAGGAAGATTTCGAACAAAAACTACCTGAAAAGTGTTCTTATGGAAGAATGGCCAAAAATTCTAGTGGAAACCACTAAAAAATTAGTTTCATCCTTGGGAAATCGTCTCAAAGCTGTCCTGAACCAGAAAAGAGGACATACAAAATTTTAGCTGATATATTACCAATAATAAGTTAAGAAGAATGAACTGCACGAAATAAGCTGCGGCATGAAAAAAGCCTGTACATTTTGTTTTTATTAAATAATTGTTTTGTTTTCATAATAAGGAAAATCGTTTTTTTAAATAAACATGTTAATATTCCCTATTAAAATACTGCATTTAATTTTTTCTGTTATGTTTATTAGTTTAGCAGGAAAAACGACTTGAACTTTTTTTGGGCAGCTGCACGAAATAAGCTGCGAGCCACTGTACATATGTATGTACGCTTGACAACATGTCAAATAATTATTTTTTGTATTCCTTCATTTGAAAAACAAAACGCCATATTAATGTTTAAGATGCTTATCGTAAAAATATAAAAATAGAATGCGCTTGTGTAAGTACCCAGAAGTTCCACGGGTCATCAATAGGCTAATGTCATTAACCTGCCATCAACGTGACGACTTCGACTTCTGCTGCACTTATTCGACAATCGTGTAAAACCGATTTCTCATTTTCTCACTTCAAAAATATAGTTAATCATCGATAGTGAATCAATAGTGAATCATCGATGACATGTTGATATCTTATCTTATTATCACATTAGATGTTGATGACAAAACCCCAAAAATGTTGAGTAGTTGATGAAAGTTTGATGACAAATTCATAAATTCATTCAGTCGATGAATACGTTGATAAATCACCGATGAATTCTTTTTTAAAGACTTTGACGAAAAAGCCCAGTTTTTGTTGATAACATTTTCACTGATGACAGCCTAGGATATACAAATGTTGATACCAACACCAAAAATTTTAATGAGAATGAAGTTGATAAAAGTTTGATGCAACTTAATAAATAGTCGATGAATACATTGATGAATTATCAATGAAATGACAAAGACCAGTTTTTGTGGATGAAAAGTTGATAAAATTTTCACTGATGACAGCTAAAGAAATGCCAATGGATGCCAATTTGTAATTTGTATGGAAGTTCATACAAAACCCATCAGCAATAGGAACGTATTTTTTTATGCATTTTTGATGACAGATATTGCATTGCATTCAATCATCTAGTCGTCAGCTGGAGAGCGGCTAGATTTGGAACGCTTTATCTCTGCCTTTTTAAAAAAGTTAAAAAAAAAGAAAGAAGAAAGAAGATCTAGAACCGGAATTGCTTGCAAGTAGTTCCTCTTGTAAATAATTGACTTTACAACTGATTGTTAGTGAAGTTAGTAAAGTTTTGTACCTTACATAAATTAATTAATGCCATAAGCTTAAACCGATTTTCTGAAATCTAGAAAAGAACGAAAAGTCGAATTCCAAGCTTGCTCCTTTTTTTTTTTCCATATATACATTAAATTAATTGGTCCATTCAGTTTTTAAATTTAAAAATTGCTTTTTTTTTACAGGTTACATATATTTCCGTATAAATATACACACTATTCTGCTGCTTGAAGATCTATACATAGTCAACCGAAACTAAATTAAAAGAAGACAAATTTGTATTCGGAATTGTTGTTTAATGAACAACGTTAAAGTCTCTAAGAGAGTTTGTACCTTTTCAAAGATGAAATGTTTTTTTTTTCTTACTTTTGCGGTACTAATAAACTTATACTTCGTCGTGGCTATATCCAATAACACGTAGTGACCAGAAAATACTCGCAGCTCGACCGGAGGCTCAAATCTAAGATACTCTGCGAAGACTTGGGCTTCCTGGAGACGTTCTCCACATCAACGACTTCGGCAGACGCTTTTGTGATGGAGTTGCACCCGGAAAGAAGGCGACACCATACGCCATCATACGCCCGTCCTCTGAAGCTTGGGGTGGTGCTCCTCGGTTGGACTTTAGTGTGGATCCAGTCTCCTAATTCTGTTTTCTGTGGCGAAAAATTGGGTAAGTGTCTGTAACGGTTTTCTTATTTACTGCTTGGTTCAAATCATTGTCTTCTTGCCTTTGCTATACTTCCATTTGAGTAATGGGACATTCGCAATAATTTGCCCTTCCTTTGTTATCGTGCTTAGATCTGTTATCTTTGATTTATTTGAGTTAGTTTTTTGCTTTATACACACGAAATTATTACGTTTGCGGCATTCTATAAAAAATCAATAACATTAACGGTATACCACAGATGTTGTTCAAATTGTTGTTCTTATTTCCTCAAATGCTTAACAGTTTTTTAAAGTTATGTTAAATATCATGTTAATTAACTTTAACATTAATTAACTTTAACATGATATATAAATGAACATAATTACTTAACATTAATTTTTAGTTAACCCTGTACCGCATGAGCACAAAAATATCAAAGAAAAAAATTTTTTTTTAGTTCCTATGAGTTTTTTGGGGTAAAAATATTATATATTGCGACTTTTTTTATTTTTTGGGGCGAATAGTTTTGGGGGGGGGGGGGGGGGGGAAAGGGNAATGGGGGGGGGGGAGATGGTGAAATTAGGCCATATATGGATTTGTATGCATTTAGGCATATGCCATGTATGCCATATATGGCTTTCTATGCATTTATGTGAAAATTAGTAAAACAGTTTCTTTTGTCATTATAGCATAGAAATACATTACATTTTTCACATAAGGTGTATAAGAGGAATGAACAATTGTTTTGGCAGAGTTTCCGTTGCTTTTTCCAAGTGGGAAAATGTTCAATATTGTCCAACCGAACCGAATTCAAGGGTGTTTCTTAGTGCCTTTTTATTTTGCTGATAGATGGTGTATTTTCCCTGCTTGTCCTGGGAGATCAAGTTGAAGTCATCGCAGGATGTCCACGCTTCTTAATTTTTGATACATTTTTATATATATTTTTGATATATTGATCTGTCTTACGACGATACAAAATCCATGAATTAACCACGCACATATCAATTATGTGAAAAAATATTGGTTTATACCATTTTCTTGAACGTAATTGAATTCTATAAAGTCCCAATAAAGAATCTAGCAAGTCAACGCCACATCAACTGACATAGGAGAGTCCACTTCTAAATACTTTTTGTCTTTCTTATACTGCATATACAGCCATATATGGCTTCCGCAGTTTTTTACATGAAATAGTTCTCTTGATGCTAACCTATAGTTAAATTAAATTTTTTATTACAGTAAACTTTATAATATTTTAGAATAAAAATACTTTTCAACGATAATCGGGCGTTTCAGTAGATAAAATTTATTTTGAAATTAAGCAATATCCACTTTCGTTTATATGCTTGACACGCCTGCACAAAACTTATTGAAACTTGAGACAATGCAACACAAAAACGATCTGCAAACAGAATTCGAACAAAGAGAATAACTGATAACAAACCGTTAGGTGTATGTACCGTTTTATCACAACAAAAATTATTGAAAGTGAGGAGCCATATATGTGAGGAGCCATATATTGTAACTTTAAATTTTGTGATTGATGTTGAAGATAAAAACAACTTTTGAAATATTAATCATTAAAGTACACATTATCCTCGTCTAACTACACATAAAGTTCAACAGTAATATAAATAAAATTAAAAAAAGAAATTTAAATACCAAATCTTTCTTTTCTTTCTTTTGTGTTGATTTTTGAACAAGTTACTTTTGTCTGTGTTACCTGCCTTAGATTTTTGTGATTTTATTAAAAAACTAATTAATTGTCCTTATAGTGCTTATCTATGTATGTATGTATGTCTAAATAAAATAAATCGTTGGCACGGATGTACATATGTATGTATGCATATACTCTTGCTTCACATATATATGTACGTATTTACATACACTGAGCAAATTATGGCATCCTAAAATAAAGATGACGCGCTTCTAAAAATGCACTTTTCTCCTTTTGAGTACTTACTTTGAGAAAAAAAAACTGAAGATTATCACAAAACTACTCCGCTATTAAATTGTGATCAAATATTTTCAAAGTAAATTGTATTTATCCTCATGCTCCGAAGACAAAAATTTGTATAATTGAGTACGTTTAAAACTAAAAACTAATTTTCTTCGCTGCCCTTAGCTTTAGCTTATCTTAAATATGATTATTATTATAATTGTTAATTTTTCTGTATTATTATCTTATTTTTAATATAAATGGATAAGGCTTTAACACAAGGAAAAACCAGTAAAAGCCCTAACATATGTAGATCCTTGGATAACACCTATAGTCTTAATTTGGTTTTAATGTCGATCAGGGTAATCGGTTTTGAGCGTCTTGTGGAGATGTTTCTGTCTGATGTTCCATTATAAAACGCGTTTGTCTTTTAATTTATTGTAATTAGTTGGCTCCTGTAACTTCCTAAAATATTTAATGTAAGCGGTGTAATAATTTTAGATACGCTTCTATATTTATCGCTTAAGGGTTGGGTGATACTTTCATATTTATAGCTTGAAAAATGTACCTTCCACCAGACCTGGAATACACCAAGAAGTCCATTAACAGTACTCGGATAACTTAATTGTTAGAACTTCTTATACATATGCCTCTTAAACTGTATTGCCTATAAAAAGCAAGGAGTCCAGTTATAACAGCAACATAGAAAGAATTTAAATGTTAGGCAAGCAGTTCATTCAGAACGGAAACTGAGGTATCAGCTTTCAAGCTCTTTGAAAGAATGAATTTAAGTGCTATGCAAGCAGTGCATTTATAGCGGCAACGATGGTATCATTTTCTACAGTCTTCGAAAGTATAAATTTAAATGTTAAGCAACCAGTGCATGTATAGGCGCAACGATGGTAGCAGCTTGCATACTCTTCGAAAGTACGAATTTATATGTTAAGCAAGCAGTGCAGGTATAGCACCAACGATGGTATCAGCTTGTACACTCTTCGAAAGTACAAATATAAATGTTATGCAAGCAGTGCATGTATAGCGGCAACGATGGTAGCAGCTTGCATACTCTTCGAAAGTACGAATTTATATGTTAAGCAAGCAGTTCAGGTATAGCACCAACGATGGTATCAGCTTGCACACTCTTCGAAAGTATGAAAGTTTAAAGTTAAGCAAGCAGTGCATGTATAGCGGAAACGATGGTAGCAGCGTACAAACTCTTCGAAAGTATGAAAGTTAAAAGTTAAGCAAGCAGTAGAAATATTTACTAACAACTTTGCTCTAGACGTACATATACAGAGCAGCGTACGCCGAAATGTCAACTATTCCTATCCAATGGAAAAACAGCTGGCGGCAGCGCGTTATAGTGAAATTTTATAGATAAAATATTGCTTTTAATCTACGAGCAGCAGCAACAGCTTATATTTGTGGCATATGACCTCATCAGCTGTACTCAGTATATACTTATTACGTTAAACATTTAATATTATAGCAAGGACCAGAGGAATAGGAACCTCTTAAAACGTATAAGCAAGTCGATATTTATAATTTATAGTAAATGTAGATGTATATGCGGGTACAGTACGAAGTTCTTGGGACATATCTTCTGTTTCAGTATTGTGGAACGTGGTAAAATTAAATAAGTTAAATGACAATTTAAAAATGAAATTTCCACCAAGTATGTCTAATATTTCTTTTAAACAAGTCGATATTGGGTAAAGGTCGTTCAACTGTCGTCAAAATGGGAAGATTATGTCCTTTCGGTGCCGTAGTAACAATCGACTCACATTAATAGAGTTATATTTTTGATATATATCATACGCAAAATAATTAAGTGAGCAACCGCGGAAAGTCGGCGTGTGGTAAAAATATACAAATATCATTAAACTCGCAGCATAACTTAAATGAATACAATTTTTTAAATCCATTACTTTACATAGTTTTAAGTCTTAGCGGCACTTCGGTTGGCAGCTTACTTACGCGTTTTATCGGTTTTATATCTTTTTCTTGATTAAATCCAATCAACCATTTTTTAATTGCCTTTGAGGTCTACTTTTAAACTTGTGGTTTTGCTAAATATTGTCTTAGATCATTTATCCGAAACAGGGGGTCAAAATCGACACCCTCGCTAAACAAACTTAAAGTCGTGGAAGTAACAAATTATTCTTTGATTATTTTGTGTGTTTTCATCCAATTTGTTTGTTCGTTTGTAAACACCTCGGGATCCAGTTAATAATAAAATAACATTTTCTAAAAATATGTTTAAACGGAAAAAATAAGGTTTCAACCCCTTTTTGACCTTTATGATTTCCGGTTTCGGTTTGCTTCACTTATGTATTTTGACATAACAAAGCATTTGCTTTGGTTTTGAAAATTGTCTTAATTCGTAGCATAATGTTTATGCTTATACACTTGCTGAATTATAAGTTCCGTCAGTATGTACATACATATATTAATGATCAGCACTAACAGCCGCCTCAGCTCTGAAAATAACTGAATAATTACATTATATAACTATTCTAGGAACGATTCGAAAATAGAATTAGTGGAAACTAAATGATAACTTCATTTTTATTCAACACATTTACATCTCCTCTGACTAAATATTTATGTTCACACATCAAGACTTCAGAATTAGGATGTTATAAATGCGTTCATTTATATAGTTGAACTTGGACCTAATACGATATTTAGTGATACCGTGAAAATATTGTAATATTAAAATGAAGTGAGCTGTTTTCTTTCTTGTTTAAGTGTGTTTTTTATAAATTTGCACATTATAATAACCAGTCTGTTTTAAATATATAACTCTGAAATGTATCAATTAACATATAGGACTTTATATTATCTTGTTAGCTCCATTCGAAAGGTATTTAAACTTGATTTATATATTATACAAAATATTGACACAGCTCTCTATATGTTTAAAGCAATTTGTATACTATTTGCGGATTAAAGCTAATGATCTTATGATTTAAACATCAACAATTTCCAATATACTAAAATAGGACTGAATCTAACTGATCTTTTACAAACTGGCTACTGTGAGACGGCTTAAAGGCCTCTAATTTACCCAAAACATACTGAAGCGGCTTGTTAAGTTGACTGTAAACGTTTCATTCGATTAAATTCGGCACACTTAGCCATCGTGGAATACAGGGGCCTAGGATACGGCAGGCACATTGACCCACTTTCACTGTCCGTCGGCCCTACGAAATACCGGTCGGCGGCAGCTCTCTTTGTTCCGAGCAGTTCAAGCTGCTTTTAACGCCGGCGCAGGACAGTCTGGCAAAGAGACAATTTCCCAGGCCATTTCACGTTGCGAAAATTTCCTCGCTTACAACTGAACGTCCGAACTGCCAATCGGCTCCGATGCCACGCGAGGTATCGAAGCCGAGTCCTTGCGGTGGCTGCGTCAGTTCTTCGCAGAAGTTCCACCGCCTCGGACGTGTCGAGCGTGAGTCACAGAGAGCAAGTGGCAGCTGCCGGGTTCGTACCGCCTCGGAGGTGCTGCACTCAGCCGAACCTGTCGGGAAGTGAACGCGAGGCCGGCGCCAGCGCCCCGCGACCCGCGGTCAACGTACTCCTCGCGCGCCGAGCTCAAAGTATTCCAAAAAGTGCGCGTATGTGCTCACTATTTCGGCGAAAAGTAAACAATTTAAATGAGTTCATATGGATTCAAAAGTCTCCGAACTTCACGCGTTCCTTCCAGCTCTACTTTTCACTCGAACTTCCAAAAATGTAGAATAAAAAATTGATTTAGTGCTATAGAGGGGCAGAACAAGAGCATGCTCGTACGCACCGCTCTGGTTAGGTTAGTTGGCTGCTTCGCTGTATCCAGACTTTCCGTCTCTTTATTCCTATTTGGGAGCGCGTCGACAGCGAGCGAGGCGAGTACTCATGAGGCGTTCTCAAGTCCTGGTCTCGTAAAATGCTGTGCGCCATTTCCCCGCTGTTGCCGTGATAGTGCTTAGCAGTTGGCATATCCTTGGACCTTCTGGCGACCAAATAAGAGTTGCCATTTATCGCATCCTTAATCAAACCTCGATGAGCAGCTGGTGATTAAGTTCAGTCGCAGCTCTGATAAGACGTAATGACGTAAAGTCGCACTCACCAAAAAATCACGGAATTCCCTTACTCTCCGGTCAGGATGCAATTTAAACGCGCTCGGCAGTGATGCAATATCCATAAATTACGTTCCATTTGTTTGAGCCCAGTTGGATGAAAACAAGACCACATCTCGAATTACTAGGAGACTATGATCATTAAGTCGTTTTCAATTTAGATGAATAATAACTTGAAGTATTTGGTATAGGGCAACCTCTCACCAGGTACCCAAAACCACTGCGTGTGGAAAGATTTTAGCCCAGATCAACAATTTCTACGCTTAGTATTTGGTAAAACACATGTCCCCTCCCCAGGAAAGCCGCTAGGGAATGTAGTAGACAACAGCTTATGGAATTTTCCTTCCGCGCAGAAAAAAACCGCACAAAATGTAATTTTTCGCGATTCATAAATGATTTGTCCGCAATGGAAAAATAGTCTCTCCGGAATCAATATGAAGTTCGGTGTGTTCAACTCGCCCAGGAGTTCTAGACACTAAAAGCCGACTATAGCATATATTCTTGATAAGCATCAATGGCAATGTCTGCCTGTCTAACCGTACGACGGATATCTCTGGCGAGATTTTAGAGAGTATAAGATATAGATTTTGCAAATTTGGTGGCAACAGTTTTACCAGTTGCTTGCCTAATGCCTTTAACGAATATCCCGAAAAAAGAAAAGCAAAGAAAAGAGATGTATAATATAATAATTATTCTCCAATATGTTGCAACTTTCTATCATTAATTCCGCTCAGATGGATTCGGTCGATTCCAAAGCCCAGATCCAGAGTTAATTTTTGTTTTTTTTTTGTTGTTCAAGTATTATTATTATTGGATATTTTAAGAAACCCGACCAGGGATAGATAGATCCTTGTGAAGATGAGCGCCTAAGGCCAGGACCCGCTATCTCACAGTCTTGTGCAAAAATTACTTATTCGTACCTTCGAAATGACATAATTTGCACATATCCGCCCTATAATTGGTGCTTTTTAGAAACTGGAGGTCGTAGACAGCGAGTCATGGTTTTATTAAACCGTATAAGAAGCTAATTTTTTTGAAGCAATGTAACGGGAACTAAATTGTAAAGGTTAATTTAAAATCGTTAAATGGTAGTTTATGGATATTATAGTACATCATAGCGGATTACTTAAATATTTCTGTGCACGGCTTGCAATTTGCAGAGACTATCGCATAAATGAATGTTTTAAAGTATGCATTAATAGCGCAATATGCCTTTGGTCGCCTTTTTTGGCTATGATTTTCTTTTATATTCGCCTGCCGGTTTAGAAGTTGCGTTTGGAACGACGCTCATTTGCATTTCTGCTGATGGGATGATTGTTCCGAAAATACTGGGTAGTGCCATTCCTGACTCCTCTACTTCGATCTAGGAATGTGAAACGTTAGCAGTTCGGAACGCTTAAAACTAGAGTCGATTATTTAGTCACAGTGTTAATTTGGCGAGCAAAATACACAAATAAATAAGTGAGTGAAAAGTGCGATCTGTAATCCCTCAAGCTAATTAGCTGGTAACGAAATAGGCCACAGAATGCACCGCCCGCCGATATATTTTAAAATGGAGTACTCGCAGGCTGGGAGCCTCGTATTGTCGGTTCTGTGCATCCTTAGTGCGGCCACAGTAGATGGGGAAATTATTTTTCGCATTGATCCTCTCGGTAAGGAAGACTTTTGAAAAACTATTAAAATAACATTAAGCTTATGTCTCCTAATATTTATTCTTAGGCATACATATTAAACTCAATTTTTTTTACTTTGCAAATAGGTTAGACATTTTCAGCCGAGTTCTTCTGTAATTTCTTAATGATACGTGGATAAAGTAATTACAAAATATTAAGAATAAGCCCATTATTTAAAAACAAATATGAAAAGATGTAAAGAAATTGGTTGAGACATGTCTGTGCATCAAACAAACAGGTCTCTTAACGCACTTAGATATATTTCGAAAAATTTCAGATATAACTTTAAATTACGAAAACCAGAATTAGGCTTTGTTTAGTGTACGCTTTAATCAATACATTTCGGTAAAATGAATAAAAAGCCTAACCGATTCCTAGGCTCTTATATTACACCTATACGATATATGTAATATTTCGAATTTAAAACATTTGTCGTAAAACAACGAAGTAATGTGATCTTTAATAACATTTGCCTCTACATTTTATATTTAGAGTTTTACATTTACAGCTTTAAATGTTACCGATCTTTCATATGGAGGATATATTATATAGTTGCATAGACTAGACTAGACAAACGGACAGACGGACATGACTATAGAATATACATATGTATATACTTCTGGTATCGGTAATGCTTCCTCTACCGCAAGCGTGTACAAATGAAGTGCATATTATTGATTTAATAGTTTATATTTCGGCACGCTGCTATAAAAGTTTTCTTTAATCACACAGCTTACATTTTTTTTCGCTAAGTGCCTAATTCGAAACTTATTAATAAAAATGTTGAATTTAGTTTTGGTTAATGCAACACAACGCGTTGAACGTGAACGCTCCAGTTTTAAAACACAACCTCTCTAAAAAAGATCTTACTACAGAGTCCTTACACTGATTTAAACCTTTTGGTTATCAAATCGTGACTTGCTTGTTTTAAATAAAAATAAATAAATAAAAATAACCTAGAAACATGACCATATACACCGTGTTTGGATCAGACCGCCAGAACCTTCGTCGCTCGCGAAGCTTTATAAAAAAGCATTATAAAGAAAAAATTAAGAATTTTTTATGCAGATTTTGCAATTTTTCAAAAACGGCCCTAACTGTTTTGATTGAGACGCCCTTAAGACGTCCAATACATATCTTCGACAATTTTGTATATTAGTCATTAACATTACAGTTAATATTTTTCACTTAATATACATACATACTGATTTTTCTTTGCTGCGACCGATATGATATTATGCAATACGTTCGCCCGGCGAGTGGGATTCCCATCCCCCACACCTTAGGCGCTTCGGCGGGCCGGATCTAACGTTCCCACAACCAAACCTTTCGGCGGGTGGAACCTAGGATTCCCACACCCTATGTTTCGATTCGGGTGGAAATGGAGTCCGCACGCACTATGCCAAAAAGCGGATGGAGCTGATTGTCCGTTCACCCTACGCCTAGCCGCTTCTATCGCCCGCTACCGTCTCAGAGTCAAAACACAGACTCAAGGATCTCCGTATCTCCACGACATTTCTCCGTTCGTCGACCGCGACTTTCGTAGCACGGCACAAATATGCCTCTTCGAGCTTGAAACTTCTCGACTTTGGGATCTAGATCTTCTCGGGAAATTAATTTCGATTAACTGGCTCCGTTAACTGGACTTGTGACTTTGACTTAGTGCTGCGCTCTGCTTTCCTCTGCTTTTCCGCTCGGGTCCAAAGCGTTATTCGTCCCGCTTGACCACTCTGATTTGTGGGGAGCTTTAGTTTTCCAAAAATTATAATTTCTCGCAAAACATATATAAAAATACATGTACAGTCATTTAGAGTCTATATTGCCTAACTAAATTTAAAATACTACCATGTACGTTTCCAACAAAAATTTCTGATATCAAATAAAAGCTCCTCTAAACGAAGTACGAAGTGAATGTCTGATTTTTGGCCCGAAGTAAGCTTTCCTTACTTGTGTTCCTTATAAAAGCCTCCGGGTACACATATGGGCCATAATCGGGAACGAGATTATATGAAGCAATAAAATGATACACAGGAAAACGGACAGACAGACCGACGAACATGGCTAGATCGAGTTGGCTGCTGATTAATAATATATGTTTATATGTATGTAATGTTATAGGGTTCTTAACTGACTTGTAAAGTTCTGACTAAATTTAGAATTCTTTGCAAGCGTATTAAATTGTGAGATAAAATACTATTGGTTCCGAAGGTTTATGGGCAAACTTATACAAATCAGCAAAAAGCGTAGATTATTAAAAATAAATAAAATATTTTGTTTTTAATTTAAACAGAGCCGGATCAGCTGCTCGTGCCATTCACAGTCGCCGAATAATGTACATTGTGCATTCTAAATGGCATAATATGTTTTAATGGAATGTTGTTATAAACAAGTAGACCATAAACGATTCTAAGATAGCATATTTATTAAGGAGGCTTGAAGAGCTCCGGGCTTCGATGCCAATAAGAAAGTTACCGACTAATTTTCAGTAAGTTCCAGCAGAAACATAGCCGGCAAAAATTACCCAAATTATTCGTAACTTTTGCAGGCGTAAGTTATATATTTATCTTGAATTAAGTAAACGCTTTCGACCGTTGACTTATTGTGTAGAAAAATACATTCATATTAAATTTTATTTCAAGTTATTTTTCACTTGAGTAAATTTTATGGGTAAAACAAAATATTTCAAAATTTTACATTTTGGAGTCCTGTCTGAGATAGTCGACTTAATATCGTACGGCTAGTTGACCGCGTATTAACTTAATAAAAGTTTTTCCTCAACCATTAGGATGCTAGGTAGGTCTTAGTCTTATTGAAGCTATATGATATAGTAACCCGGTTTGAAAAAAATCAAAATCTGTGGTTATACTTGTAGTCATAAAAAAGAAGTATCATGTATATGTTTATGTTGGATATTTTCAAATTCATTCTGACGCAAACAATCCTATGGCAGCTATAGCAGGCTGATTTCGGCCTTTCCGACATATTATTTATAATGGTCCTTAAAGAAATATAACTATGCGGATAGGTCGGAAATTAAGAAAATAGTATGCGAAGAAACCAAAGGACAGACCGACGAACAGTCTGACGATATGGCTAGATCGACTCGGCGGGTGATTCTGATCCAAAATATTTATACTTTATGGTGCCGGAGATGTCTCCTACACTCCATTGCAAATATCATGACAAAGTAATACTACCATCTGCAAGGGTACAACAATAAGTCATTTACAAAATAAAGGGTGTCAGCATTGTCCCACGCTCACTGCTTCGGAAAGCCAACAACAACAAAAAAAGTTCTTTCAACTTCAAAGTTGTAAAGCAACATCATAAATATATAAATATAAATAAAGCTCAAAATCGAAGAAAGTTTCGACTATAAAGGATCAGCAGCTTACAAGATAAAAAAAATATAGAACAACTTCGTATACTTTGCTTTATTTTGACATAAAAAACATTCCCCATTTCTTCTTCTAAAGAGATACCTCTTGATTGGTTTACTATATATGTAGCTCTTCAATTCTACACACACACTTGCGGTGCTCATCGTCCCTGTTCACAGCTGCAGTTCACAGTGGATAGTGTTTTACTTATTGGGAGAGAATTGAAAAATACTTCCAGTTATGGTAGAGTCTTGAAACTTGGCATACTTTATTTTTGATACATAACTTCGACATAACTTTTATATATGCATTGACCAGTTAAAAATGTTTTATTTTAATTTGATATATGTAAATTGGACGACTTTATGAAAAAGCCACAGTATAGTTTAGCAGAAAAACAAGATTATCACAAGGGAGGCCCACAATCAACACTTATTACACAAAAAGAGCTTAGCGTTCTAGTTTATAGCTTTCTTTTCAATATCCTTTTTAATTTGGTCGGATAACACGCGATTTGAAATTAAAACACACTTTTATCTCACAGGTCAGTCGTCTCTCTTAATATACTGCAAGAATAAATGGGATCAAGCGAAAATGAATTAACAGTTTGGTTTCTTTTATTACATATGTATATATATATATATAAATTTTATTGTATATTATATTTAAATTATTAACTTCCTCCTTTTTTATTGGAAACAGCCCTGTTGTCGGCAACTCTTCGCACATATCAAAAAGCGGCCTGCGACTCGGATCAGGTGGTTATAGCGTGTCCTCGCGGTACTAGCATTTCTATCGAGTTTGCCCAGTACAACAAGTTCGTGTCGAAAGGTAAGTGCACAAGTAATGACCACAAATTTAAAAATTAGGCGTGTCACAGATATGTATATATCGGTGGTTTCATATTCATTCCAAATATTAATGTCATTGCAATGCCTTTTTTACTCAATGTTCAAAATTTTAAATTAAATTTCACAATTTAACAAAACTAGTTGTAACACAAAAAAAAAATGCAAAAGATAGAACAATATAAAAAGCAATTGAAACATGTAAGAAGGCTATAGGCGAAATATGAAATAGCCGGTAAAAAAAAGATATTCAGTGTGAAAATCTGTGTTTGTATCCTAGTGGCCTGAGTGCCGAGTTGACTCTGATTTTGTATGATTATTCATTTTACTTATTTATTATTATTTTTATTATGATTTTTCATTTTACATTAGATGTGAATTTACTACAGAAAATTTATTTTTGTTCAATTATCAATTAAGTTGAAATTGTAAGTTAATGAAATACAGTTATTATTATAATAATAAGATAAAAATATAAACAAATGCCACAGCGCAATTGCAACGTTTTAGATAGTCTGTTACTTATACGGTTTCAACCAATATAAGTATTTCGGTAACGGTTTCGGTTTTAATTTTAATTTAATTTTTTTGTTTAATAATTATTATTATTTAATAATTATTAATTGTTAATGATTAGAGAGTGTAAGCATTATTATAAGCATTATAGCGCATTAAGTCGGCTTTAAAACTAAAGCAATTTCTTTAAGCTTCAAGCTTCCACGGTTTTCTCAAGGGCAAGAGTATTGCGGGAAATTGCACTGTGGGAAAACGGTTAATTCATATGAAAATGTTTTAATTTGTGTTTTTTAGGAAATTTTCACTCTTTGGTTTTGGCTTTGGTTTTGGACATGGCTATTTTGACTATTACATATTTCGGTTACAGTTTTGTTTAGGCAAAGAAAACTAATCGATATTTTGTTATACCGGTTAAACATAACGGTTATGGTACCAACTGGATACCATACTTTAAGCCGAAACTTTAAGCCGATTTTTAAGGGTGGAAGTGGTCATAACAAAATTTGAAAATAGACTTGATCCGATGTTAACAGATTAAATTTGGTTGCTCTTAAAGTCTCTGAAAGTTTTGGCTTCACACCGACAGAGAGTTGGCACTAAGCTATAATACCCATGTATCCTGTGGGTACCGAGTATAAAAAGCGGATTTATATAATTTGTTATTTACCACATAAAAGGGTGAATTATAAATTTGTAAAGTGGGTGCAATAATATTCCAAATTAAATATTCTTTAAGGAAGGCCAAAGCAAAATGACGGCTATGTAAAACTTCTCCGTAGGCTCTGTTTTTTCTTGGTCGTATACACAACGATCCTTAGTTTTCGTCCAACAAATTACATTTTATTAGTTTCTTAACATCGACAGCAATGTGTAAGACCCCTTGAATGATACTAGGAAAGCGTTATTCCCTGATATTTAATATACATTTAACTACATTTACATCGATTTTCAGATGGCTTCAGCATTGAAGACCTGTGTCCTCTGTCTGGAATGACTGGGCCAGAAATCCGTGGCAAGGCAAAACACCTCCTCCGCGGATCCATTTTTGGATCATCCTCTCCAAAGGTGCCGGCGAACCGATACGTAAATAATGGGCACGGTTATGGCCTTGCATTAGCAATGCCATCCAAGAGCGCTGGGACAAGTGAAACTGTCTCTGAGGCGGCAATTGGCACACCTCGGTCCATTGACGAAGTGCAAAGTACCGACGACACCACTGAAAACTCCTCCGAAAACTGCATGTGGCCCAATGCCTTACAGGTAATAAACCAAAAAAATTGGATTGCTTATAGAAGTAAATAGTCTTTAACAAATGATAATAAATAAACTGCCAAATTACAACGCAAATTTCTGTTAGAAATTAGTTTTTTTAGTTTAAAGCTTTGCAGCCTTAAAATATTTTATTTGAGTAGGCATGAGCTAATTTCCTTTCTTAACTAGTGAACTTGCCATTAAATGTCCCCTGTGGTCACTCTTGATAAATGAGTTTGCTGACTAAGGGCTGGAAAGTTTTGGCTGGTTGTAGTCTTCCACCTATTTATTTATTTGTTTAAAGTTAACTGCGTTTTTAGCTATATAGTTGGATCGGGGATTGCCCTTTGTATGTGGTACTGGAAGTTCGGATATCGACTGGGGCTGAAAGGCGTTCTTAGCAAATTCCTTTATCCGATTTCGATCGAGTTAATCGGACCAGATTGCTAGTTTGGTCCCCGCTATTATAAGTCAACAAATAAATCAGACTTCGAATGATTTTAAGAGATGATTTATTTTATTTTATTAAATGTTTCGCAATTTTAGAGTAGTCTTCATTTACAACGTGCCCTTAATTTGTCAATTTGGAGCTTAAGGTTAGCATTGTCCAGGCAATTTAATATCTTAGTTGGATGTCCAATATGTTCTTCCATAGTTTTGGAAAAAATAACATTATCGTCTTCAAAATATAAATGGTCTAGATAGGTCCCTAGCAAATGATTCATAAGCTGTTGAAATGTTGCGGGAGCATTTAGAAGTCCGAATGGCATTCCCAAGAACTTCTAGTACCCATTGGCTGTTGAAAATGTTAATCGCCACCGCTCATTTCGATTTAATAAAAACCTTTTTCTAGGTCTAAAGAGAAAAATATTTCACCAGCACCCAGCTTATAAAATATTTCGTCTATATTAGGTATTGGATATCGATATTTGATTGTTTGCGAGTTCAATTTTCTATAGTCGACAACGAGTCGCCATTTCTGTTGGTTTGATAAGTCAAATTTTTTTGTACAACCCATAAGGGACCTTATTATTATGTTTTATCATATCTGTTATTTGTTTGTTTACTTCTTCCTTATGTGTTTCAGGATACCTATAGGGTTTTGAATAGGTAGATATATCGTTTTTTGTGCGTATTTTATGTTTTACTTCACTCGTGCGTGTTAAATTCTCTTATTCCTTATAAAATATGTGAGTAAATAATTCAATGTAACTTAATTTAAAAAATATATATGGAAATTTAATACGAAATTTTAGACGACTCCAGTTATATGTAAATCTTTGGTGATATACTTTCATATGAACATTAATATTATATAGTGTAGTTTTAAAGGTACAAATTCGCGTTACAAATTGGCAAGTAAATATGACGAAATAAAACGAGTCAATTTCCAAGCAACAGTCATATCAATGTAACTGAGAAGCGGTTAAGAGTTCTCTGTACCTGTTTTAAGATTTTGTAGTAAAAAGACTTCATTAGATATTCTCCGTTGTTATAAAAATTGTAAATTTATTAAATATAGTCCATATATTTAATTATAATCCCAATTTACTTGACGAAAAGTAACTAAAAAAAAACTGCTTCTGTACAGACTCAATTAATTTTTGTTTTTCAATACGTTGAGGTGAATGGATCGTCGAAGTCCTTAGCCTAACGTGAGGGCTAAGACCCCCTAGGTTTTGCTACAAAGAAAACACATAGATAATTTACTTGTTAAATGCATTCTAGCATAAAACGATATGCGCTTAGATCCGATACAAAGTCATGGATTTGCATCTAGCATGATTTGGAAACAGAATGTAGCTACAACATAATAACTGTAATTAATTTAGGTCGAATTGTAGGCAAATGTGTGAAGTTGGGTCAAAGTAAAAAAGACAAATATTAACAGCGAAAATTAATGTACCAATATGGAATCGGGAAACCACGTTGTATGTGTGCTGAAAACTCAAGAAGATTTGTTGTTGTCGAACGAAACCGTGCTGAGATGGAGAAATTAAAGAGGCATAATAGGGTACAAACTGCTCAAAAAGCTTCAGAAGGACAAAGAGCTCAAAGATACCACAATCATTTGTAACATTATATCAAGATGCTTTTTAATGTCGTTATTACGTTGGATATAGCCATTTTTATACCTTTGCAGGGTTTAATAATTTTTAACAGAAGTTTTCAATGCAGTGAAAGCATCTCCGACTCCATAAAGTACATATATTCTTGATCAGCATCACCAGGCACTTAGATCTAAAAAAGTCCATTAGTCTGACCGCCTTTTTTTTTATGAATATTCTCATGTAATTTGAGATATAATGTCCGAACGACTATATCTGCGTTGGAAACAAGTGTAAAATTAGTAAGAAAGTAATATGAAAATTGAGAAAATGTGGTATTTTTCAACGTTTTCGCATATAACCTGCCAATGTCATATAGTTGCAATACGAACGATCGCTAGTGCGTATAAAAAAATCAAAGAAAATCATCTAAAATTCACATTTGTTATTGTTGTTATTTATTGTTATAATTGTTTTATTGTTATTTATTTTGAAAATATCATCAGCATTGGGTCGCTATTTTTTCTTCTCTGTGTTTGCATAGAATTGCATAAAAATTGGAATATGTAAACCAAAAAGTTTATTGACATTTGATATAGTTCGGATTAGTATATTTTATTGATACCTTAAAATGTGGTCGTTGCTATATACGAATAAACAAATTAATTATTATTTTAATTAAATTCTCTACAAATCTTAATAAGTCTAACGTGGGACTAAGTGAGAGTCAATTGTACTCACTTTATACCCTTGTTTTAAGTTTGTAAGCCCATATAGTCTGCTATTGGATCGATTCGATTGAGTTGAAAATCTACTGCTGCTTGAAATGTAATACGCAAGACTATATCAAATAAAATGCATAATAAACTTGTTCTTGAAAGGTGAATTGATTGAAGGACAAACGAAAAAACTTCCATTACATTATTACAATAAATATATTATTTCAATTTGCAAAGTTTGCCCTTTAGTTACACCAGGGTATGTAGGGTGAGAGGGCAATACAATTAATACAACTAATATTTGTTTTCATTTCCTTGCTTGTAGTATTCCTTGCTGCAGACGGTCGTTGAGGCCTGCCAGAAAAAGAAGCACTGCAAGTTTCACGGATCCCCGCAGTTCTATGGACAGGGCGCCAGTGGAGTGGGCGACACTTCCGGAACCAGTAGCTATCACAGCAGCACGGCCAGCTCAAATGCAATCAGCAGTGACCCGTGCCCAAAGCGTCGGAAAATTGTCGAAGTCGCCTACAAATGCCGTCCTTGTAAGTCAGTCCATAATATAAAAATCAAATGTTAGCATAAGTGGTTGCATTGATTTAAACTCCAGTTGCGATTCGGTGGCCCAGGTAAAAGAAAAAATTATGCTCGAAACATCATTGGAGCTTCCGTTGAATTCCAGATATTTCACCCCTCAAAAGACGGAATCGAATCATAACAGCCTAACTGAAAAAGTTAAATAAAAGTGTTTTGGCTTCAGGCCCTAGGAAATGGACACAACGAGCTCCGAGCAGCTTTTTCCATTCTTCCCTCCGGCAGCAACCAAGTAACTGGAGGGACTTGGTATCACGATTAGATACCCTGTCAGCGTAACTAGTTTAGTGTTCTTTCATTCGTTCAAAAAATACAGTCAAATGGAGTAAGACGTTTATTGAGTACTCAGCAAGGAGAGCCAACTTATATAAGCTAGTCAAGAGTTGTTTGCGTGTAATCTTATCTCAATTCTAGCAGAAGACCTATCCGGAATTCCAAAGAATAGGACTGATCATCTTGCTACGAATTCAAGTCAATTTTAGTAAAATCCGCGTATTCCATATTTAAAAATAACAATTCAGCGATGATTAATCCATAAACGTTATTCTACTTCAATTAAAGCCTACTTCATTCTTCAGTCACGTTGTTGCCAAAAACCTCCAAAACCTTCAAAACTTCAGATTTCTTCCACTTTCCAAAAAAAAAAATGTTCCCAAATTTAAATAGTTTTCTCTTTATAAATATAAGGGGTATTTATTTCTATCTGTATAAGCAACGAACCGCGCTTGATTTCAATTTAATGCTAAAGGCTATTGCTTGTTTTTTTCCTCAGATGAGTTTCGCAGTAAAGTGGCGTGCCACAACGATGTTGCTCAGCTGGAGTGCAATCCATACTCCCGGATAGCCGTATACAGTGCCAGCTTTGGTAGAACCGAGTACGAGAGCATCCAATGCCCACAGCCGCAAGGCGTTCGCGAAGAAAGTAAGTCTTGCGAGCACTGCATGAATTGCGTGCTCCCCATCCATATTAGATTAAAAATCTTACGTACACTGGTATTAAAAAAATCACGACTCCTACAGCTTGCCTGGCCTCATTTGCCACAGAAACTGTGATGCAAATTTGCCACGGTCGTCGCCGATGCAACCTGGCTGCAGACGCCAACACCTTTGGAAATCCATGCCAGACAAATTCCCGGATGTACTTAAAGGTTGTTTACACTTGCGGTAAGTGGGTATTTGAAGCTGAAGTGACGGGGGCATACCCTGCTGGCGCAAGATTGTTGCCGATGCCATTTTAATTTATCAGCGTTATTCTAGTCGGTTGTTCAAGCCCCGTCTGTTTCTTGTTTTTTATCAGTACCAAAGCAAGTGCTCAAAGAAAGCAACGAATCAGAGGTGGAGACAGACGAATCTGAGGACTTCGAGGGCGATATGAACGACCTTTACGACGACGAACTGATCTACAAAGAGTCGGAGGCGATTCCAAAGCTGTACAGCAATGCAACTACGACAGGACAACGGAACAACACCAACGGACTGGGGCGGGGAACAGGAGCTAGTCCGCCTACCAATAAGACCATGACAAATAGTTCCCTTGTCGCAGATGTGGATGACGTGAATCCTGTGATGACTCACAGCGCGGACTTGAGTCTGGAGGGTAAGATATTTCCGAGTGAGAAAAGAGCTTTTCAGATGCAAATAAAATAAAGTCGTTCGCCATTCGTTTTCAAATCAATTTTTTAATTCCTCTTCTTGATAGCCTATTTATCTGTGTATTGCAATTTTAATGTATTAACAGATGACCAGGAGCGTTTTTATGTGTACCTGCTAATCGTAGGGTCACTCGGGGTTATCTTTTCGATAATGATTGTCGCCACTAGATTGGTTCTTCAAAAGCGCCGTGGCCTAACTACCGACACGCACTCAAATTCTTCGACCAAGGGTGGAGGTGTAACAGGTGGTTTAGTTGAAGAGACAACTATTCCGAGCGGTTTTAATGACACGATTTCCGAAATAGATGCTGACATCGACCTGACAACCGCACTACCATTGCCAAGCGTATCCCAGAACGAGGTAAGTCATGTTAAATTAGGTCCTCATTTGTCCATCTGCTTACCCAGTCCCCGATAATGCTTATGCCTAATTAGAACTACTTGACGTATGCGCCGGCAAGCAGCCTATACGCTGGCTTAAGCCCATCCCAGCTAACAGCTGGGGGTAGCTCCGGCCTGATGGCAAATTCAGTTTTGGTGGGGGCTCGGCAATCGCCCGACCTCATAGGCCTGTCCACATCCCCGGGAGCATTTGTAGCCACCAGCATCGCCAGTTCGGGCCAGGGACCTGTGGCGGGAATCCTGGCCTCCGCTATTGTGATTGGATCCAATGCTCCCGGAAGCAGTGCCATAAGTAAGTAATCGCGTCAGCCAGTAAGGGCTCTGATTTCAATTTTGATCCAAAGGTTCCATGGTACCCATTTCCTCGCTAGCTCAATACACAACAGCGCCGACCATCAGGGGAGGATATATCATAAACGCCGAAGGCATGGGGATGCTTCAGCGGCCAAGTAACTCTCCAACGCCGCCATCGTCCCTGACTGGAGGTTCTCCTGCACATCCACCCTCTCATACGGTTTCATTGCCGTCGCCACTGGCCATGACCCCCCTGGGTCATGTTCCAATTACCATGAGTGTAGGTGGCACGTCGACGTTGCGCCGCACAAAAGCACCGATGCTCCAGACGCAACTTTCTTACGACGGCACCGCCCCACGCACCCTCTCGACCGGCGTGGCAGTGGGCTCGCAGTTCTACTATGGATGACAGGGCACAGTGAACTATGAGCCCCATGTATATGCAGCCATGGGCAGACCGGTGGACTCACCCAGCGCTGGTGCTCTTCTGGTTCAAGCGGCAGATCGAGAAAGCAGTGCTGACGGAATTGCCGGGCCTTAGTCATTAAAGACAAAAGGCCTAAGCCCTTCCAGGCTCGACGAGAATGGCCAACAAATGACAATATAAGGATAATCCTAGCCTGCTCTTAACACTCTCAGGCAAGCCCAGGTTCAGATTAAGGGGGCTATCAAATGTTTCCCTATCCGAAGAGATTGAAGAAGCTGGTTTAAAAAAAAAAAATGTTAAAATGGACACGTTTCTGGTAATCAGCAATCAGTGTAAATACCTAACGATATGTTCTAATTGTAAGCAAATAGCAGTAGGAGTAGAAATACTTTAAATCCACGTTTAAAGTTTTGGTAACAAAAATATGTACATATGATTTTCTTAATATCATGAAGATGTTTTTCGATCAGGATTAGGTGATTTCCGTGGAGAAAGCAGTAGAACCAAGGAATATGGGTGCCAATCGTGAGTGAGTAATTAGGAAAGCGTACAGGGGTAAAACCGAAAAGGCACGGTTAAAGATACTGTCTCATACTTACAGATACAAAAGCAGGTCATCGCAGAATTACGAAAACACAAAAACAATCTGCACAGATGTTTCGGCGTACTTATGTACACATCCTAGAAGCCATAAGACATGTATGTAAATGTCTTCTTCGCAGTCTGGCAATCCAGTTGGTCATGTTCACATCACATTAGTGTGTGCTTCAGGTTAGGGCTTTACAAATGCATGAGAGTAATTAATATCCGACATTACTGGCCTTAGTGGTGCCGGGGCAGGCCAAGAAGGTAATGGATTGTGCATACGTGCCGAGGTGACTCGTTGGTCCCTGACGAGATGTGTCTGAATGTGTGGGTCTGGCAGAGATGAGTGCAAATGAGTGCTATCCTGTTTGAAGCAGGATAGCATTGAAGACAATTGATGTTTGTGGTGATTTACTTAGTGTTACTTCTATGACAGTTAAATTACTCTATGCGTTATTGAAGGTTATACCAGCAGTAATTTTTATGTACATATATTGCATATTAAATTTTTGTTTAATGGCATTTACATTTACAATTTGTTGATTTTGGCATACTGTTGGGTTCAAGTTTTAATTTCAAATGTCAAGTGCCTTTCTTAATAGCATTTAAGTAAGTACTTACTGCGTATTTAAAATCGGAAGTCCTGGAAAAAGCCGCACAATTCCATGTAAATATTTAATAAAATAGCTCAACAAAAACAAGCCACACAATGGCTTAGATTAATACAATGTATTCAACAATTTAACCAAAATGTGAATATCTCTAGAGTAATAGTCAATGTATTCAAGTGAATAACAATCTGTAATTAATTTCACGAAAACTATTAAAGTTTTCTATAAAATTTCTTTATACTGTGGTTAGAATATTGGATAATGGTTTAATATTGGAACTGCCTGCGACTATACGAAACAGGAAAACCGTATGCGGATGTGCAAAGTCCGTATAACAACACAATTATGAAAATGTAAATAAATTATCCATGTTAGGCCAGAGTTAAGTGTAAGCTTATCCATTATTATTACATTTTAGACGTGTACAAAAAGGTTAATGCAAGCAGAAAATATACAAGCTACATCATCTAAAATAAATGCTGGCACATTAGACAAACCAACCCCATTCCTGCGTAGCTAAGCAGGGTAGTGCTCATTATACGACATAGATACCTTACGAAAATACTTAAAGTAAATAAATTAAAGTAAAAAAAATTTCAATAGAAACACCAAAAATATGTATAAAATAAGAAATATATTTTAAAAAAATGTTCAACTTTTTAGTTATAATTTTTCGAATATATGTCATGTAAACTTTTTAAAGTTTTATTTTAATAAAACCAATAAATGAAATATTAACTTTAAAAATATTATATTTATTTGACGGGGGCTGTGCCTCGGTAAGTCCCATAATATTTATTGATTATTTATTAATTATAACATTAATTAAATTTTGAATAGTTGTCCGAGGAGTTAAACTAAGCATCCTATTTTCTATATTTTTTTAGGTATGATTTGGTATAAGATGGATCCTAATTTGGGATTATAGAGACAAAATAATCCTGAACAATATAGCTTCAAAATGCTTAAATTATTTATTTTCTAGTGAGTGCAAGAGATATATTTGTTTTTATCTCTCTTTTCATTATACACAGAGCGAAAAATCGCAAAATGCCAAGTTTAGGATGATAGGATTTAAAGATGTACTCTTCTCAGTTGCAATACGGATTTGCCTAATATTCTCCACACCGAAATTGAGAACAAATATTCTCAAAATAAAATGATTTTATCATCAAAGAAGAACGCTTATTTTAAAATTGAGTACGTCTGTACCCAAGTTGGTAGAGAAGAAGTGAGCCGATTTGCATTGCTGTTGCGGTTGTAAGGGAAATGTTCGGCTCACAGCTTTTTATGCATTCAGATCCGTCATACATATTATCGTATGTAAGCATTCATCTTTGATTTGCCTGATCCGGTCATAAACTGCCGGCAGTGACTTAAAATTCCTTTATGAATAAAGTATTATTTGCTTATATTAATTGAAATGAGAGAATTCCCAACAGATCAGATTGTCAACGAGAATTTCCCTTGGAACAGTAAGAGTTTTCAATCTTTACAGACGGATCGAAGTGGAAAGTAGGAACAGGATCGAGAGTTTTCTCCGATAACTTTTCGATTCAGCTGTGCTATCATTTTTCCAACTGTTGCAGTGTGTTCTACGCGGAGATCTGCGCTGTTTCAGTCACACCAATTTCCACATACCCTAACTTCATCAAACTTGGGTACCAAAACAAATGGGTATACTGGGTAACGAGGCCGCTGATGAGGGGGCAGCCCAACGGCAGTAGAAAGTAGAGTCCGTATAAAAAAAAATCGACCCTTTTGAAATCTCCAATCATATCCAATCCACCAGTCCAAGCTATTTCTCCTGTCTAATCAGACATTACGATGGTCACTAGGTGCTCTTGACTCCGGCGATCTGATCATCCTTCCTATCCTATTATATTCCGTGCTTTTGATACATAGTCGCGTGGGATCCACGAGGAAGCAATGCCACATTACTGAATTGTAGTCTAGATTTAAAAACGCGTCAATCCGACACGCTCTTGAATAGAAATTAAATAAAACATACTTAATCGGCCGTAAACGTTGTGAAGTGAGCATCGAGAGTGTGTGCTAGTTGCCTTGCACACATATTAAGATTACCAGCAATATTGAATATTAACTTACACTTATCCGACCATTGACCCAATTAAAATGTATTGCTTTAGGAAAAGATGATTTTAAATTTCATGCAGTCGGGACTAAATTTGCATATTCTGCAAGGGTATACAACTTTTTTAATCGTTTCAAAATTGGATATCCGACATTTTTGAAGTTGGTGAAGATTATTGTCACTTCTACCTCAATTCGTTAAGAGGTGTTTCTTTTGATTTTTTTATATTTATTTTTAATTGGATTTTAACCGATTTCCAATCAGATCGATCCCATTGCACTGTACACGCATTTTGAAGTTTGAAGGAAGGAAACTTCCTTGCTCCGGTTATAATACCCTTGAAACCCATGGATATTGTCCGAAGTCAAGCAGCATTCTTTTACTAAATAAAAATTAGGATTTATTTATAAATATTTTGTCTCCTCTTTTCAGGCTTTTGAACGAATTAGCGAGAATCTTAAAAGTTGTCATTTAATGAAATATGCATATATGTTATCAATTCGGAAAATTGTATTATATTCCCTTCCGAGTAAAAACAGTTTAAGGCCAAAAATTCGCTTAGAATTTTCAATTAATTTCGAACTAACGATATGATCTGTTAAATAATACTAGAGCGACCTTTAGTAACACCATTCCATTGCAAAAATTTAATAAACTCTAGAGTACCTGTAATTTTATGGTCGTTTAGTTCGACTATAACATTTTTACTTGTTTCTTTATGTTTTATTGAATCTCTTTTTTATTTCCTTTTTTATATCTGCCCTGCAAAGCTAAGAAAGGTTCCTAGACGACAGCTGTGAAGGGCAATGCGGTCATAAGGTTCTTATTTCAGAGCAAAGTGGGTGCAACATAACTTCCCCTATTGTAAAACAAGAGTTTCGTGGGAGTGAAGTTCAAAACAATTAATATTACCTCCAGACACATCAATAAAGTGACTGGCGGTATTCCATGTATACTGATTTCTTCTGTCGCATACTGGTTGTCCAACTTCAAGTATAGAATATAGTTTGAAAAATCGGCATATTTATAAATGCTGATAAAAAATGTATATACTTTTTCGGAAATACCTCCTACAATGCTTTGGAAACTTCTGAATTGTTTTCAAAAAGTCAGTGCTAAAATACGATATATATAACTTAGCGCCAACACAAAATGTATGTAACAGGCAGAAGGAGGCATCTCCGACCCCATAAAGTATATACATACATATATATTTTTAATATGCATTCCAAGCCGAATTGATTAAGCTATGACAATCTGTCCGTATACAACAAAATATCTCAGGCTTTAAGAACTATGCACATTCTTTTATGTTGCACGCAATCAGATTACGGTGTTGGATTAACTTAGGGTAATGTATCTTGGTCCCCTAAAAGAAATAGTAAAAGTAATACCAAAAGTTCATAACCATGGGAAGTACGATTTTGAGAAGACTATAAGATATGAATGTCCTTTTAAAGGAGTTCTTTCTTTGTCTGGCCTTTGCCAGCTCAACCACAATGCCCGATTTTGGACCAACTCCACGTCAGACGAAGAAAGTATTTTTAAAACCTACAGTTACATGTGTTTAGCTGCTAACCAAAAAATAATTATAATATAGCTCGTTGTTATTTTGTTGTTTGTTTTGTATCACAGCGCATTTCATGTGCATTCATAACTTATGCTTTTTCAACGTCTCACAATGAGGTCAGTATAGACGTTTCTAAACAGAACTGAAACAATTAAGAAAATGAAGATGTGTTACTATTTAACATTTTTACCCTTATGAGAATATGTGACAAATGTGAATAAATGGAATATTAGAAAATTAACCATAACTTTCATATTCAGTTTTCCTGAAAGGAGACTGTTGCTGCCTTTTTTTTTAACGCAAGACCACGTTAATGTTAACCCAAAAACTAAATAAATAATTTAAATTACTTATTAAATATACCTTGTAAATTGTAAAGAGTGCTTTACACAGGCACTGCATAACAAAACTGGCATAATTCTTTAATTAAAGAAAATTCAGGTAGCTTCCATAACCCAAAAGAAAAAAAAAAATACAAGAATCGTGCCATGGAAATCATTTCTGACATTACTTTCGCCCTTCTAAGCAATATGGCAACGTCAATAAAAGCGAATATAAAATTGTCATAAAGAGCACGTCGAGATGATGACGAAATTTCGCGAGCAGTGCGCCGTGGGTCCTCGGTCCGCTGGCAGTAGCTACAAATCAAATCAATAAGGGACCCTGTCCAGATACCTTGCTTTTATTGGGAATTTTACAGCAGGCACGTGTACAGCAATTTATTATTCAGGGGCCCTTATATGCTAAATTTCAATTACGCAGTTTTCTTAATTATATTTTCCTTTCTTTTTATAAACAGTGCTCATCGGTTACAAGGGCACCAACAAAAAATCGGTAAGTTATGTACTAAAATTACTTAAAAGGGTGAATTTAATTATTCTTAGGGTCGGTTTCTACTCTGACTTTCAAAGTACCTGCTCTTAGTCATCAGCTATCTTTCTGGCAAAGATAATAACCAAAAAATCGTATCATAGAGCAAATAGAATCCACAAAGAATTTCTCCTAACGTGGAAAATAAAATAGAACCGTTAACCGTGATGCTGATTATCACTGTGGACGGCCTTTTACGTGGTAACGATAAGCAAGTCGACTAATATATGTATATTTACATGTACCCGTAAATAAAAATAAGTTTACGATGGACTTGAAGGTATAGAAAGAAACATTATTTAGTTCAGAACAAATGGGAGTGCAGAAGAATGCAGTGCAAGCTGAAGAACTTGACTTCAGTTTTTAAAAACCTATTAAGGTGAAAGAAATTTCCGTATAAAATTATTAGCTACGATTTCATTTATTTACACTTTTATACCCTTGCATAGTATTAAAATTTAAGTCAGAAGTTTGCAACGCAGTCAACGAGTCTTTTCCAACCATGTAAGGTATATACATATATTTATAATGAGCAACAGACGAGTTGATCTATGTCCGTCTGTCCATTTGTCTGTTTCTACGCAAACTAGGCTATCCGTTCTTTTTGTCTTATTTATATTCCCATTAGTAATATATTACTATATGTAAGAAAACATATTTTATTACCCATATATTAACTAGATGCACCTATCTGCTTTTATAATCAACTTATTGTGATTGGGGATTTTAGTATTGCGGGTTTCTTTTAACGTCTCTAGTATTGACCTCTGAGATGCTACATTTCTTTACCGATGTCCTTTTCTTTTGGATAATCTTTATGGATATATAATTAGACAGTAAATAAAAAAAGTCGTCTCTTAGACTTGATCTTCGTATCTGAACACTGACAACAATCCGCAAAAGTATAAGTTGTGTCTACTGTATTTACCCAGTTGATGTTATTCAGTGCCTTGTTACGTCGAAATTTCTAATTCACTAGTTTGTCAGTTTGCACTATCTTTGACCATACTGTTTAATCTATGTATGAATCAATTAATTTCCAATATACAGGGAAGTAATTCTTTATTATATCCTTATTCAAAATGCTAGAAGTCTTGTGCTGCAAACTATCGTGGTATTGCTTGGCTTGCCAACTTATCTTTACTAAACGAAGGTCTACTTTGACAAATCACTAGTTCACTATAAATCAAACTTTTCCTAGAGTGTATAAAGGCACGTTATTTACACCGATTTGTCAAAAGCTTTTGATTCTGTAAATCACAGACTTCTCATTTAGAAGCGGTTTCGATTGCTATTTCCTACGAACTTGCTAATGTGATTTTATTTTTAATGCTTCATCTTAACTCTGCTTAACCCTTTCATGCCAAATTAAACTGGGGACACATAAAAACTATTTAACGGTATAAATGATTAATAGGAGCCCCAAGTAACGTTCATTCCGATTTTCGAATCTCTAAGTCCTTTGGTATGTCCCTACTGCAATGTTGCCTATAGGCAACATTTGTCCATCCATATATATAAATAAGTACGTACGTATGAGTAATCTTACCTTTAGGAAAAAATACAATTATGAGATTTTTGTTAATAATCTTTATTTTTCTGTGTTAGTATTATTAGTATGGAAACAAAGTAAAAATCAATTTTTATTTGGGTTTGAGCACACATGAGAAAGCCTGTAGTACACATTCAAAATCTACCTTTTGATCTCCACTGAACCCAGTGACCAATTTGGTCGTGTCCTATTGCCTTTGCTGGAGCCATCATATAAGACCTCTTTGGCAATGAAGATTTTTGTGATGCAATCCCTTTGGAAGAAGCTGGAGAACTTCGTTCTACAAGACCGATGATGAGCTTCGCCTGTTAAAATGTAATAAAGCAAATGAAGGCCAAACTCTTTTTCGGGATTGAACCACAATAGCATTAAGTAGTTCTTTGGCAATGTCTAGTTGAAAACTTATAAGTGGCATATGTTTTGTTCTTTCAAATGATTGCTTATGATCTCGGAGGTATAGTAGCCAGCCACATTTATATACCAGTAAACGATTCGCATGTATCATTTTTTTAAGCGAGGTATTTAAACCATGATTTTCTCTTTGCGGCACCAATGCATGCACTAAAAAACTGGTGTATCAGAAATATAATTTGAAATAAGCTGAACATTATCATACCAGCGACATAAAATAAAGTTATAAGTTGCTTCGCCCTTTATGCCAAAAGATCCCCTGCCTTTGCCAGCTAACTATTTTTCATTAAGAAGATTGCAATTTTTTAGACGGCTATAGCGAATTGTGCCAACTGCTAAGATACCCCTTTCCCTTTGTGCTATCAGTAGGCTTATTAAAGTAACCCAGTTATCAAAAAAAAGTTTAAAATTTTGATTGTCAGGAATGTTTGAAGCTAAATGCAAAACAATATCTGAACACAATCGAAGTCCATAAGACTTACAGGCTCCGTCTCCAACGTAAAGGCAAAAATCATATATAATGCCAGACACCCCAGCTCTAGAAAACATTTTGAAGACCCACTTGTGCGGCTTTTTAAGGGGGATACTGCTTTAAACTATGATGACCTGAAATGTAAATTAAATTAAGAACTCATATATTGCAAAATAAATTAAGCTACTTTTACGTTTGAAGGAAATCATCTGTTCATCACAGCTTTGATTAAATCTAATCTAATGTTGTGGATAATTTAAAATTATTTGACCATGCCATACGTATTGTTGGAATTTGTACTACGCCTAGGTGCCTATATATGCCCTGCAGACTTTCTTCTATTAATGCTTCCAAAACATCAATTTTATCCTGCGACTCTTCATATTAATCTTCGTCGTTTGAATCTTCACAATTAAATTCGCAAATTTTTTTAACTGATTCATTTTTAATTCATTTTTATTAATTTTTGAGCAAAATTAAAATAATACTTGCGAAAAAATCCACGCTCTTTATAAAACAATTTTCAATCCCAACTTTATACTTTTATTATAGTCTTACTATTTTAACAGAATGTACGTACTTATTATTTTAATATTAGTAACTAATTTTAGTGAATCACACTAATTTCACGGATATTTTTGGTAAAAAAAAGCCACACTTAAGGGTTAATGTAACGTATGACTTTCTATCGTAAAGTCCGTTTTTGTATTCGTATTCTTTTAGCAATAATTAATTGGAACGAATTTTTAGTGTTCAAGACCAATGCGTATTATTTGACAATCAAATAAGATGTAGTGTAGAATTTGCCAGATTGCGCCTGCTAAGCTTGCCTACTTTTAAGTCTAGTTTTTTGCATAAATTAATAATCGGTGTTTTCGATTCTTTTCCCCTTTTTTCCTCACTAGAATGGATTGTGCTCACAATAGGACCAATAGGCTAGTGCTTGTAATGCTAGTGTTCGATTATGACCGCAATGATTTCTTTCGTGGATGTTGCGAGAACTATAATAAATTAGACCACGTCTTGTCATTTGAATGTTACATTTTATTTAATAATAATAACATGTTATCTGTCCTGCCCTCTACTAGTGTGTAATTCGGTTTCTTTGTGAGCAGGGCCATATCGATACAAAATTTTACTTTGTGGTATGACAATTACTTACATATTATAATGTTAAAAAACAAACCGTTAATAACTTAAATATAAATACAAACATAGTTGACATAGAAACGATCCGGAAATTAAAAAAAAAATATTTTAGCTTTGTCGTTTTCAACATAAATCTATCTAATCTTAGATATAGTCATTTTGTATGTGTTATTATTATTATTATTATAGATAGAGTAGTTTACAAAACTAAACTAACTTAAATAGTATAGCGCTAATTGCAGGGCTAACCTATGGCTATCTTGATTTATAATTTATCTTAATATAATATTGAGTAATTGCCTAGATGATTGTTGTGTTTGTTATGTACATTTCTGTTATTTTGTTTACATATTTTTTTAATTTTATGGTATAAGTCAGTTTATTTAAGGAAAAGTAGGATCTTCTGTATTTTGTTGCTCGGAGGTTTAGCTGGTTGGTGCTGCCAAATATGGCTTGTTTGGTTTGTAGGAAGGATGGGCATAAGTTTATAATATGGCTATCTTATTATTTTTGTTTAGTCGAGTCTGGTCCAATTTTGGTGGGACTGTTTAAAGTAATCCCAGGTGTGTGAGCTATTTGCGTTAATTGATTGGTACCATTGACTGTCCTTTTATGTCTATGCTATTTATGTTTGGCGTGAGGATAAGCGGCTTGATCGGCTAAATCGTTTCCTTTTATTCCTGCATGGTCAGGAATCCACATTATTTCGATTTTAGGGGCATGTTGTTTGTATGTATTCAGATTAGGATTAGGAGAAGTTTGGTGTCTTTCATTGTCATAAATTTTTGCAATTTTTTTTTTACTAAAAATATAAACATAACTCAAATTTAACAGGGCCACAACATTCTAACTTCCTGCCAAAAAGTTGTGTTTCAAACAAAATCTTCTGAAATCAAACCATGACTTATCAAAACGACGTAAGATATCAATTTAACCATCAACTCCAAATATTTGTTCATATTTACCAAAAAGAAGGATATTGTTTATTTATTATTCTTAATCAGCGCTAAGCTGATAATTTGTATATTAATATAACCATTTGCCATATCATCACTTTTATATTATATATATCGTTAAAAATAATTTTTATTTGATCTATATTGCTGTAAGAACCGAACTGTGCTGTGAGGCGCAACTAATTAGTAGCTTTGGCTATCGTAACCATTCAAAAAACTTGCAAACTATATTCTTCTCTTGGCTACCGGAAATCTGCTGTTCCTTTGCCGAGCCGGGATAGAGATTCTGGATCCCAGTCAATTTACACTCTCACATATTTACGTTAACCAATCCATTTTTCTTTTATCTGACCGCAAAAGTCGACCATATGTATGTATTTCAAAATGTAATCATAACTGTCTTGTAAAGTGCTGCCCCCCTGCTTACTTTTTGTATTTTGGTAATTAAAAAAATATATTCGGAAAGCCAGAATTCTCACCCGAAGGTCATGAGGATATTCTCCTTCACATGTACACAGAATATCGGTTTCACTATACCTTCAACGTCGCTCCAAACTACACCTTACAAAAAAAAGGACGAATACGAGGGCGCTGCGCAGAACTTTTCCATCTTCTTAGTCTCCTGCCGACACTCCTGCCGGACTATTCGCATATGAGGAAATACAAATTTGCATGGCATAGTTTCACTTGGATAAACACCGAACACATACATATATATGTATGTACATGGGCGAGGGGATACACCATAAAATGTACATCGTTGCAGCCGCTGAATTTGTATACTATAGCTAAAAAAATTTTTTGAATATGCATATGCAAAATGGTTTTCAAGGCCTTGCTCCTGCCATGCACCTGCCTTTTCCCTGCAAGCACCGCCTATGTTTTCATCCTTCTTTACTTAGAGACCAATGGCGCAGGCAAGGTGTTGGCACGCAAAAGCTACCACAGAGACGTTGCTATGCTCAAAAGGCCGGAAGCCTGCAAATAATGTATAAAAAATGAGTATCGGCCTAAAAGTATATACTACTATTGTTGAACACTGAAAATAGTTATACAATCCGCTACTTAAGTAGGGGCAGAACCTTAAAGCAACTCATAAAATGGTCCGTTCAAACGTGTGTAAACGCTTAACCGTCTTTTTTGAGGTTAGAATTTCAAAGTTAATGGAAAATGTAACTGCTTAGAAAAGCGGGGGGAACTCCGGGTTCCTTTGGAAAGTCCGTTGTAGGTGTAAGTGTGAACTAGGCCACTCTGGGAGCTGCGTCAACGGTGCCTGTTTAGGACGGCGGCAAGGCATCAAATTTGCGAGCACCGATTAATTTTATTTTGAATGGATCGTTGGAACTATCCAACTAATCTTTTGCAGATTACATCTTTTACTATACAATTAATATAAAATAAAGATTTTAATAAAAGGTATTAATAAAGATTTATTAAACTAAATGTAATGGTGTTTCAATTAATGTTCCCAGATGGCTGGACGTAAAACTTTCTCTTTTTAATTAACTTATCAAATGTTCTCCGGTTCACCTACGGTGTCCCGCAAGGGAGCCAACTGTTTACATTATTTATTAACAACTTGCCCAATGTTACTTCAGAATTACTTCAAAAGTAGATAGCAGTCTTTTTAAAAAGCTTTACAATACCTTTCAATGAAGATACAAATTCTTGTGCTTGGACAATTGTCCCAGATTTTATTTTTCCTGTCCTGTATTAAGTCATTTTCTGTCTATCTATTTTGGGTGAATATTTTTTTAATATATTTTGCATTCTACATTTAAAAAAGTTTTTTATTATGCTGCTGACCTGATGCAACATCCTAAGTCTATGCATAACCAATTTTTAATTTTTTTAGGTAAATATAAAACATGTTTTTATTATAAATGTTGACAGTATATATAGAATCAAAACTCGAATCCTATCTTATCTTATATCGTTTTAAAAGTTTTATTTGTAGAAACGAGTCATTCATGGCTGAGTTTGCGAGAACAAATTTCATTTGCCTTCAAAATGAACTAGAAAATGACAAGCAAACTGGACACCCCGAAAATTAATAGATGACTTCAAGTAGATGAGCGTTTTTGATTTATAAACTAATCTGATATATGGATCGATATTGTAGCTTATGGTGTTAATTACTCAGTGTATTAATTACTCATCCAATGTTAACAGATATTAGAATTAAGCTCTTTTTCTGGACATAAAACACGAAAAATATTAATATTGCAAATTAAATACATTTAGCTTTTGTTCATATACGAAAGGATGTTCTGACTCTGCAACACTTTCGATATATAATGTTCGCTAGAAATATTCACATTCTCCGGTGGGCAAGTCAAATACTTTTTAGACGAACATTTCGTCGAGAAAATTCGACCTTAGGTTTCTATATGCGATATCGGAAATCTATTCTCACACATTATTTTATCTGTAAAAGTCAATTTCACAAAAGCCTCCAAAATTTACTGCGATTTCTTCCATCATTAAAACATCTTTAAGGTATGTAATGTATGATTAATTTTCAGACCTCACCATATGGTATAATCTTTGTGACCGGCTTGGATTTCTTGTTACTTTATTTTTATTAGCTTTAAACAGTCCTTTTACTAAAAGAAACGGCGAGTGCCTAAACTTTGCAATAATTTACTTGTGGAAATGTGCATATTTTAGCTGTAATATTAATAATTGGTGGGGAAAAGGGAAAGCTGACCGCCCAACACTTATTTCTCGCGAGCATCGTGACTCCCTCCATCCGTCATCCGCGGCTCTGACGACCTCCAGACCTTCTCTTACACCAAACTGATTGGCATTGACAGCTCCAACATCAAAGGCATACAAAAAAACACGAAAATAGAATAACGATAACTTCGAAGTACAAAGTTTGTATACCCTGGCTGGTTGCAAAGACCCAACAGTTCCCAAGGTATAAATAATAGTTAAAGAATGTAAACAATTTAGATAAAGGTTTAGACGACTCGGCATTTGAAATTATTCAAGAATATTTATTCTTTATATGCTCGGAAATGATTTCATTAATGCGCTGCTAACTTCTGGCTGAAATAAAACTACCCGCAAGGGTTTAACAAAATATGTGCAAGCTAACGACATCTTGTGGATGCGTCTTTATAAAGAAGTGGCTCTGGCATATGTTCGCAGGCGTGTGTGCAGTTGATGGCTTCTAGTTTCTCGTGAAACGGCGGAACATTCTACCATCCTTTCTCTTCCCCCGATCCCGGTTCACTTTGCCCTGTTGGAGCTCTTTCACAATGCGCTGTCTGAAACATCATTAGATATTATAACGCCAATCAGATGCACCAGCTGGGACCAACACAACACTAGCAAAGTTCATCCAGTTTCTATCGCGATGTTTTGCACCTAAACAAATAGTTGTCATTAAAAATAAACATAAGTGAATAAAAGCAAGAAAGGAAGCAAACTTTCGACCAAGCGAAGTATATATAGTAATTCTAAAACATTAGCCTTGTTAATAGAATAAGCTTCACTTTCGGGACAGGTTCGGATTTTTACTTTAGTGCATTTGATGCAATTTTGGGTATTGAAATAGTGACAAAAAGACTGGAAACGAATTTATATTAAATAAATATACAAAAAAAAATAAATATAAATAAAAATAAATAAATAAATATTTATAATACGTATATATATGTTATAATATAGACTTTTTTTATAATTTTCATTTGAATTTATATCAGTATTTATTGATCATTGATTCAATATTCTCATTTGAAAAGTTGTAATCTCACGTATAATTGAGAAAAAGTAAGTTGTGCACACAAGCAGTCGTCGGCTGTAGCTGCATTAAAGTCTAGACTTTATTCCTCAAAAAGAGCGTTAGCGAGCTTCCGGCTTCTAGAAAAGGTCTGAAGATAGAAAATAATAAAGGTGCCACACAATGAAGACTTTCCTCAGATACGCATCTGTTGCTTATTTTCTTTTCTAATACTAATACCAATTAGTCTATGCTTATTTATTTTATTTGGTTTTAAAGATCGAATTGACCATATCCTGACCACATAATATTTCAAATAGGCTGGCAGTAGTGGCCCCTCCGAATCGGACTATGTGGCATCGCCCACCAATGATGCCACATAGTCCGATTCGTAGGGTGAGTGAGTCTGGTGAGTTTCCAGTAATATCATTCGTCTGAAAATCAGTGATTGTTGTTGGATAATTTCAGCAATGCTTGCAATAATTGCTTTACATTTATATTACATGATGTTGGTTAATCAAAATTTCTTTTATTTATGGGTGCATTTAATCGAATTGCTTTAATAAAAGTAAGTGTTCCAATGTTTACAAAACCATGTCTAAGGAGAGATATTGGCGCGGTTTCTGTACCAATATTAAACATACAGTTGTCTGCAAAAATGATTAATGTATTTTCGTTTACTTTTACAGTAAGTCTGTACTCCCGCCATAGCATAGGACATGTCTATACGTTAGAGCCATTATGGAATTTGTTGTAAACCTTTGCAAGGAAATTTAATTTTCACTTTATAAAGAAAATATTTTTTCGTATTTTTATGTTTTTGAAAAATAAAATGCAAGAAACGGGAGCTCGCCTGAGTGTTAAATTAAATTTATTTAAATGAACACATTTATTATTTTTATTATTTCTCACTCATTTCAATCGTTTTTAAACTAGTTTAAAGATTTTTTTTTTACCTAAACTTCCACGCTATCTTTTTCCACCCCTCTCAAAACAATTTGACAGGAAGTGCACCTGGTTGGGATGGGACATAAATGAAAGATTTCTAAATTAAAAACCCAGTAAAACGTAAGGAAAAGCGGTGCTAAAACTTCTTATTTTAAATTAAATTCAAATTTTAATTACAGGTAGCTAGAGGCTAGAAGAGATCGTTAGATCGTTGTGGAACAAGAAAGGCACTTAACCCAAGGATATTAATAAGCGTAGAGTACTCACCATCTGGAGTAAATATTTAATTTACAATTTACGAGAGACTTTATAGGTCATTTCCTGGAAGCAGAACGCGAGCAGAGGCGTTGGGTATAAAGAAGCAAGAGTGTTGTCGATGGTTGTGGTTGTTGGCAGTTGGTTAATGTCACTGCGGATGTTGACGATTACATTTAAATTATTTACGAGCCTCGTCGCCGTCACATTTGTTATTCGCTTAACTTTTATGACGATGGCGCGTATCGCGGATTTTCTCTGGCGCTCTCAATCAAGCTCTGTTAAACTTCTTTAAAGCTCCGCCACCTAACCCCATCTGCTGCTTATTTCCTATCAAAGCGGATGATGGTGCCAACTACAGCTGAGGGCGTCCGAGGCCTTACTGGCGGTTTAAGAGCTTCATTTAAATACCATATTAAAGTTTTTAAAGCTTAGTAATTAATTAGCGACTTTATTTTAGTTGTACCAATTAGGAATTTTAAAGTTAAATTAGCTCAGAACTGCGTTTTTAAGCTCAATTTAACTTTCAAAATAATATTAAATCAATGACATGAGTTCACATATATTATATGTACATGAAAAATCGAATCATCACTTGCTTATTCGATTCAGACAAAGAAATAAAGCTAAAGTGTGCTCGTTTAATAGAGCAAAATTATAATACTATAATTTTCGTCAAAAGTTTGCGACGCAGAGATAGAAGCATATCCGACCATGTAAAGTGTATATATTGTTAGGCAACATCACCAGAGGACTAAATCTAGCCATGTCTGTCTATTTACCTATTTCTACGGGAGAAAGTTTCTCGGTTGACAGTCTCTCATTGAAAGATTTGATTTTTTTTAACAAATATCATAAAGCTGCCATAGGAGCGATTGGTAAACTTGTTTAAGGATCTTTAGAAATGAGCATAAGTTCGTTGTTTTTATTTATAAATGTGTTTTTATCTGTTTAAATCTGCGAGGGTGTACAATCTTCTGGCTCCCAAAGCTTACATTATTTCTTTTTTATGTTTTTATGTAGTTCGGTATAACGCTTTATGAAAATTGCATTTGATCTTCCTTGCTGTGGTCACTTCTTGTCTTGCGCAGTCCTCGGCATTGGGACCTTTGAACTCTCAAATTGTTAGAATTTATAACTTAGGTTAAGCTTGGTGGTTGTTATGAGCATCCTTGGTGAGGGTTTCGAATTTTAACGGTATCAAAATGGAAGAGGCTTACATAGTAAGCTCCCTAAAATGTACTCTGATAGCCTTTCGTTTGTATCCCAGGTAATTGTGTTCACATAAATTAATTTAATACCTTAAGAATTGATTAGACTTTATTCATAGGCTGTGAAAACAAACGTTTTGAAAACCTTTGACAGTGATTTTCTCAAAATTGCTACGAGATCAGTTTCGAATTGGCAATGTTCAGACAAAGATATTTCAGAATCTATAGCGCTTAGTCTTCGAGTAGAAAAGCTCAAATTTTCTCGATCTGTGTAATATGTATCTAAGAAACCGATTATCGTTTCCTCAAATATCATCTTCAAATTTCTTCCGATCTTCCGATTTATATATGTACTGACATGGCTTGTGTGGTGGAATTTTGGCAATCCTATAATTTCCCTTAAACAGAATGTGTTTAGCTATGCTCTTCGTCAATCTCGAAAAATTGATAACGGGCAGAATTTGTAACATTTTTTTAGTTTTAGGGCGATTATTTCGTTCGGTCGTTTTGGTGACCAAGGAAAACCAAGAAATATCCATCAGCAAGAGATATGCAGATCTTGCCTTGTTCCGGTTGACCCATGCCATCCAATGAGAACTAATTAAATGACTTTAAAATTTTCCTATCACTTAACGCGTATTGCTGAATAGTCTTTGGAAGTTTAAATATCGCAAAATAATAATTTTGAGCCTGCCTTTAGTTGTAAATGTTTGTTGCACAGTTTAGACTTTTGTAGGGGCTTAGTTAATTATATGCACCTTCAGGGTATTCAAATGTAGACCAGCATCACCATACGAGTGATCCAGCTATGTCAGTTTGTACGTCTCTCAGTTTTTACCTGTCTGAATAAATCTCTGCGTTTAATTTAAAAAAAAAGGGAATTCGGAACCGCTATTTAATTTTTCGAGTTTCTGGAGAATCGAAAAACAAGCAAGTCTGGTTGGAATGAAAACTAAATTAATTTCTCTAATTCAAATATGATCTTATTTGAAACAGAAAAAAGTATTTATCACATTGTACTGTTGATGAAAACATACTTGCGTCCTAGATTTATCTGCTAATGTTGTGATTTGCAGATAAGTTTACGACGCAAGTATGTTTTTGAATTTTTTATTTTCTGACCCCACCTTGGATTTAGCAAAAAAATATTTCCCGTTTTGTTTTCTATTCCAGGTAGTAAAATAAGTCGGAACGACCCATATGGGACAACTATAAATTATATCAGAATTAAAAACGGTCGAAAATGAATAGGAAAGGAATATTGATTGACATTACTTTATTAATAGTAGTTAGCTATAAGTTAGAATACCATTGTACCATTGTACGGGATATATCGGCAATTCTTATGATTTTTCTGCCACTATTAAAATAACGACGCAACGGCGCGGCTCCGTAAATTTTTAATATTCGTCACTTTATAAATCCCTTTGTACCGGAGTAGTGTCGTCAGTCAGCAATTGATTGACCCGCCCTATTTGGGAAGTGAACATCCAAGAAACGTAAACGCTCAAAAGGCAATGAAGCGAAGTTTTCTATAAAGACCAAAGTTGAGATTCAGAAGAGTTTAACGTGGGAAACGAAATGTTTTCGTAAGTTTTCGGTATATGCACAGACAGTAACCAAAGCGGTAGATTTACACGTGCAACTGTGGATGTTAACGCGTCGATGACCTTCATTAGATCTCAAATTTCGTCGAAGTAATAATTATGTCTTAATGACTGCAATGCAATAATTTTTAACATTTTCATGGATTTCGGTTTAAATTTATTATTTGATCTCGTTTTTTTCCTTCATTTATATTCCAAAATTTTCACTTTTATTAGTGGATTTCTCAAGATTTCCTTTTTTTAATTGTATTCAAAAAAATTAAATACAAAAAAAAAAAAATTATTAAAAAAAATTTGTTGCCTTCTTTAAGTTAAGATTGTTTTTGAAGATGTAACTGAAGTCCAAAAACTAAATATATGTAAACATTCTCTGAGAATGTTTACATATATATTCGGTAATATAATATATATGTATATTCTGCAAATATTACATATGTATATTATACATATTGGTGCCGCCATTAGTCTGGATTGCAGTTGCTGTTGTTCTTGGGTTCGTGTCATACCATAGAAATGAAGATGTATGAAAGAGTCGTTCGATGTTGATCAAAGAAAATATATTATTTTATATCATAGGGTACATCCGACAAATCTACACGGAAAGTTGAGCTAAGTTCCCAGACTTGTTGTAGTTGTCAAGCCGCACCTTATTTACTCTCTGTTAACTTTGGAATGAAATCTCACGAAAACTTTCCGCAAATACGATGAACTTAAATACTTTTTAAGATTCAAGGAACTGTTTTAATTTTAATTAGCTTAGTTTTCATTTTAAAATATATCATATTTTGGTTAGTGGTTATTTATTAATTCTTTCAAATTCCCCTAGTTTTTGCGGCCATGATCTAAGAAATGTACCTATACTCAGACTATGTATACTCAGACTTAGATTTCAAAACGCCTTAACGGCATTTTTTCAATACAAAAGTAAACAAGTAAGAAAGTTACTGTAGACTGTGCAGCCTGTGAGATACCCGATACGAAAAGCTATTTCAGTAAACTATTGCAGTGCTATTTTTCAGTAAGCCACAAGTGTGTGTCTTCCTGATTTGTATTTCAAAAGTGCAGCATTTTTATGGCAATAGCCGCATCATCCACTGTTATAGGTGTAGCTCAATGGTCTACAGTGCGTGCACGTAATCTTTTAATGCGAGCTAAAACCAGTGTTAGAACCCCAGAATATTTCAAATCAATTTTTTTTTTAATATTATTATCTAAATTTTTTTTAACGTTTTGTATTGGTTGAATAAATTATTTAATATTATTTTAATTGCTTATTTAATGCTTAATAGTCCCATTGGTAAGCTAACTAAATTTGCTGCTGCATAGCACTGAACATACATGAAAAATATTCGTTAAGTACTTTACTTTATATCCAAAGTCATGTCTATAGCTTTGTTAATCTATATTTAATTATTTCTGAAGGTGAAAGTGGGCGTGGCCAAATTTTAAAACAAACTTGATCTGAGTGCAAAAGATATAATTTGCAATTTGTTATCACATAATTTGGTAGCTCTTGCTCTTATAGTCTCTGAGATTTTTTATTTTAAACGGACGAACAGACGGACATACGGCTTAATCGACTCGGCTGGTGATGCATCAAGAAAATATGTACATATGTACATATTATTATTAGATCGGAGATACTTCCTTGTGACTGTTACATCCTCTATGTTGGCACAAAGCTATATTACCCTTTTACCCTATGGGTGCCGGTTTATACGAAGTACCATAATACTAACTATGTGTTTTAAAATGTAAAGGCCTAAAAAGGATCATAGGTATTTCATCAATGATTCATCATTCATAGTTTTTAAGGGAGAAAATGATAGACTATTTGACACGTTGATTTTGACATGATTGTTTGACATTGTCTGTTTATGCTGCAGTATATGAACTCACTTGAATCAAAAAGCTACCATAGGAACAGGATGGGAGAATCATACTAATCCTTGTTTTATAGATTTTATTTATTTAGCTATTTTCGATTGTGGCACATTCAGAAACTAGTTAAGTTATTAATTAATTAATATTCAGGCACTGAAGACGCTAGCCAACCCATTATGCTTGCAGCCTTAATATAAAATAAAAAACACGATTTTTAAAATTAACCTTATGTCCCTATAAATCCTAACGGCAAATAACACCTATATACACGTCTCGTAACTTGCCGGAAAACGAGTTCTTTAGAATGTTTCTCACTTATCGACGCGTTGATAAGCAGTAACACTGCACCCACCTTCACCTCTACACGACTGGTACTAAAAACTTGTTTTTTCTTTGTTTTCCGCTTGGTAGTCTGACGTGGCCCAAAGAGTCAAAAACTGAAAATTAGAAGGCGAATGTATGAGTACCTTGGTGAGCCAATGGAAAAGAGCTAAAATTTTCAGTTGTTACAGTACTCCAAAGCGGTGGGCAGCTCTTCCGTGCTTAATTAATTCAACATTGGATAAATGGACCCCTCTCCCCCGGGCCATAACAATTGCCGGCTGCCACCGAATGCAAGTAAAAGGTAAGAGGCCGTTGCAACGGCAAGGCCACCCAGACGAGTCGACTGGAGACTTCTGGTTACCAACACCACCTAAAGCAGTCATTAACAGCAAAAACTTGGACAAAGAAAGCACCGAGCTGGAAACTCACAGAAAATAGTTGGCAAATTTAAGGTATTTTTTGAGTCTCAGGTGAAGGAACAGCTGTTCCGTTGCACACAAACACTCTTTTAGGTTTACAAAAACAGGAGCGTATCAACAATATACCTGACGGCGAGAATGAAGAAAAATTAGTTTGCATAAGGTTAACCCGAGTTTTATTGAATTGAATTCTTCTCTGAACAGGAGTCTACATATGTATGATTCAACTGTCTGCCAGGGTCCATATGTATATATTTATAATAACTGGGCTCAGTTTCAGACTGGTTTTCAGTTGCGCTAGGGCCAGCATCACTTTTCCTTTCAGATGGGAGTCAAGGTCAGCGAATTACAAACGGAATAGCGTCTGAGGGGGAGAATTAGTAAAGAGAGCATACATTGGACAAACTGGTTTGATGCGTGCGTATATCAGATGGACCATAATCAGAAGCCGGTAATATTAGGAAAAAAAAATCATAAATATTTATATTGTACCGTTGAAAATATTAATGCTTCAAACCGGTGGCGCGAGTATCAGCGTTGACCGGTTTGCATTTGGCAATACTTAGACTTAACAACCAAACTCCACGGTTGTGAGCCGTTTGAGAGCGCTTTGTGGTCACTACAGAAAATAGCAAAGGACCGCCTTTAAATAAATAGATACGGCATGTTTTAGATTTTAACGAAAGTGAAACCTACTCAAATAGTATTTATCTCCTAATATTCTGGCAGGTCATTCATAAAGCAGTATAGTATAAATCAGATGTAAATAACACATTACACTTGTTTTGAAATTAGACATATGCCATGTAGTGGAGTCAAAAATAAAATCCCGCCCCAGATTTTTATCTTTTATTTTAATTTTTTAGGCATATCGAATAACTTTAAATTATTGTCAATATTTGTCACTCTATTTTTTTTTTTTTTTTTTTTACTTTTTAGACACCATGAGTGTTTTATTTAATATTTAAAGTTCGATCTTTTAATTTCGAACTTTCCACATAGGCACGATTTCAAAGGGATAAAATCGATCTCAGATGGGTGTCTTCTGTTTGGAAAATGCTGTAGTGTTCAGCTTAACAGCCCCGCTTTTGCAGAAAGAGCATGGCCCCACTCGATCACCTTCTCACGCCTCGGAAACAACTGCTGCGGTGCGCTGACGGCGATAAGTGAGAAGTCGGTTACCGACTTTGCACGCTCCCCGCAAGTTGCTCGTTTTTGTGCTCGTGGCGGCTGCACTATGGGGCCAACGACCACTTTTGTTGACCAAATATTTTATAAGTATGTCGTTAAAATCGTATTGTTTTACAAGGTACACGTAGTGTACACGGACTCAATATTAAAATCGTCAATGTAAAAACCTAAACCATCAAACGTAATTTGTTGAAGAAATAAAGGACAAAATAATTTGTAAGTCGATCAAGTGCAATACGTTATACATATATGTACTTAAAGTTTCAAGGCGAGCGCTCTTGCTATCCAAATTAATTATTATGTTTATGTATGTGTTAATTCTAAATATATAAATAATACGTTACAGTTAACGAGCTTTTCATGTTTGCCAACTATTGTGGCCGATGGCTCCATAGTGAGCAGGTTGGTCGGAATCGGACTCTTTGACATTAACGATCGTCGCGGATCGGATCGGGTCTTCGTCAGCAGCGGAAAGGCAGTGGCGCAGCAGCGGCCTATAAAAGAAACACATTTAGCGCGCGCTGCTTTTCGAAGTGCTCTCAGTGTTATTCCGGCAGCGAAGTTGGCAGTTTGAGAGTTTGCCAGATACGAACCAAAGTCAGCCACAACCAGTTAACCAGTCGAAGAAGACCAGTAGCGCAACCAGCAGAGGCATTTCAGGTAAATACGAGTCCAGAGGAGGAGACTGAAAGTGGTCAACGGACTAGTTGGCATCCACACAGCTAAAACTGGCGACGTTGTGCGCATTTCAAGTCCAATCGCTGGATTCGGCGGTGCCGGTGCCAACGCAGCAAACCTAAATTTAGTTGAATAATAATTTCAAGGCGTAAGGCCTGAGGAGCAACCGTTTATTGTCTTACATAAAATACCTGTTTTGGCGATTTGAGTTTGTACATAAGGTGACACCCACCGCCATCAAATACTGAAAAATCAGGCTAACAGGCTAAAAGTTCAGCAGTAGATTCATATTTAAAATAGTGTGTAAACATAACTGCAAACCATGCCGTGTACCGAAATAGGTTCTGCGCCCTATGGAAAGAGCAACGATGGTGTGTTTTTCATTTCATTTAATTTTTTGTAGGCGAAACAAGTATCTTAAGACCGCTTGTGCTAGGTTATAACCGCAGCGGCGCATACATTCAGTTGAATTTATTTGTAGGTTTCTAGCGTGTTGTCTCAAGAGCTATGAACTGATAATAAATAAATTATTTTTCCGAGAACTCACACGATATGGTAGTGGCGTTTCTCCTGCATCCGGAAGCATTCAATGAAACGTTTTAGTCAGCAGATTGCAAAGAGACTGTTTCTGAAATAAAATATTTCCAACCTCTTTGTGGGAAGTTCATTAGTTAATACATTTGGACATTTAAGCATCAATCAAACCAAATTATAGTATAGATGGTATACACATTATTATTTTTTCCCCGTGTTATTCGGGCTTTCCTTTTTCAAATCTGCAAATTTATGACCGGAACATGTATGTATCCACCAAGAAACGCAGAATGGCTTGTATATATGACTTCTCTGTCTCTTAAGAGCTATAGCCCAATACAAAGTTCCAGACTTGGTAAACTTTATTAATTGCTATTGCTTTCTTGTCAATGTTTTGTCCCGGCCACGAGTGCTTTTATTGTTGGACAGCTCGTTTGGGAAATATAAGCGAAGATAAGGTGATAAGGTTGCTGACAACTCTTCATGTTTGCCAATGTGTCACTGCTAAGGCAACTCGGAAGTTCACTTTTATCTTTAAGTATTCAGGTGTAGTAGCAAAGTGGGTAAATCCAAGTTATTGAACCATAGTGCAGTTAAGCATGAATTGTTGCTATAACCTTAAAGCATGTATTTAACATATAAAAATGTAACATACATACGTATCTGTGTAGCCAACAAGTCTCAAAACTTTAAAATACCAACAAACCAAATAACAACATCGACATAACTCGATAAGCTCTCAATAGAGAGCATGAGAGAGCACTCAAAGAAATACTTTCCTTGTGGATGCAAGAATCGCATTCGAGTGATGAGATCCATGAGATCCATGATGAGATTAAAATGAGATCCATGAAATTTTACGGTACACACAACATAAACCCTAGAATACCACATACAATTTTTATAAACAGTGATTCATTAAATTAAATTCATGTAAAATAAATAACTTAGCCCGACTTCATATTTATAAGCTTCTGATCAATTTGATAGAAAAAAAAGAAATAATATTGTTCATATGAAAGAATATGAAAAAAAGGTGTTTTGTGTAAGGACCAAATACTTTAGGAGCAACCTTAGAGACCTTATTTAGTCGTTCAGTAATTTACCTAATTTTTTGCTGTTCAGTTGTATAGGACGCGAAAAAACTGCAATTATATTATGTTTTTTTTTTTATTATATGGTATGATTAGTATGATTACAAAGAAACAAATAAATTTAACTGTATGTTATATGAAGCAATATATGTGGACATTTAACTAGGTTGTTATCATGACAGCTGCAGCTACCTCTGCTCCATGGCCTTAGTAGAGTTCGCGTCCACGTTTGCTCCAGCTTATGCCCCTGTGGCAAAATATGAGGTAGAAGTAAATGTGGGAATGTGTGTCTGTTAAGACGATGGAAAAACTAAATGCTCAACTGATCAATTATATAAAGGCCTCGAGAGAGAGAGTCTGCGGCGAACTTAAACTATATATTTATTGTTGTCAAAGCGAGAGGGCGTCAGGGAGTTCAGAGCAGATACAGAAAATTTCGTGGTGAATAAAATACAGTTGTTATAACACACATAACTTGTAGATCAGCATTTCCTCACATTCACACAGTCATACGTAATTCTTAGTCTTCCGCTAGTTATACAATTTCATTTGAATCATTTATTTTGTCGTTATACTTATTTAAACCCATGATGGGCGCGTAGTGGCTCTTTCAGCTCCCATTGCTCTTTCCGTAATATTTTTTGGGTGGCGCCTGCAAGTCGGGCCACACGACCGTCGCTCGTTCCATCCATGAAAAAAGGCAACAACAAAATCTATTGAAAATACGTTAAAGAGGAGACAGAAGAATGTCCCGAAGCCCGGGATCTCGAGTTATCAACAATAAAGGCAGAATCTTGGCCAACGTACAAAAAAAAAAAAATAAATAAATAAAGCGCGCACGTAGCGCACTTCTGCACTGAGTGAAAAAATTGTGATTTCTTCTTTTTTTAATTTTTGGTAGTGTGTCTCCTTCGCGCACACATTATACGACCGGTCGCGGTGGTAGGGGTTGCGCGGTTGCTCTTTCAGTTAGATTTGCTGCCCTTGCCTGATTTACAGATAACTACATACATATGTATATTTAAATAACGAAATGTTTCTATGTATTGTATAGCCAATCAATGAATTTTGGGTGACAATCAAGAAAGTTTAATTTCTTTGTTTTCACGTACAGTGCAAAAACATCATCAACTACACCTAGCCATATTTACAAAAAAAAAAAAGTATAATCACTTAATAAAATGTTTTCAAAGAAAATACCTAAATACATTTTAACACAACAAAGAGCAATACCTTTCCTACCAGAAGGAACGATTTATCAATCGGTAATTTTTCGGATGTGTCCACTCGATATTAACGCCGAGCTAATGAAACATCTCAGCGTGTTATAATCACAATTATAAATATCCTCTTATGTGAAATATATCACAAGGCAGTTGAATGATCCTTAAACATTAGGATAAACACTGATATTCCAATAGATTTTCAGTTGTTGCCATTTGTCAATATTTTCGTCTGCCGTGTTTTATTTCAGTTGTTCATACATTTGGACAAAATTAGACAAAGTCATGGTACTCGATGCTATGGGTACGGGCTCTATCAAAGTCAAGTTTTAATAATTGTTTTAAAAGGTGTTTAAGGAGATACGTTTTGCTTTATTAATTTTTTTACCGCTAATCCTGCGCTGGTTCCCCAGCTATTATTTCAAACATTGGGTAAAAGAATAGTTAAAATGGAAAAACTTTAATAGGAAAACTATAATAAACTAAAAGGGTATATATTAAGACAATGGGTATTTATTCAATTGGTCAACTTTTTAAAAAGAGATTAAAAGAGGAGCATACTTAAATCAACACGTTTAATATTTATAAATAATGTAATTAAGTAATAACTTCAATGCAGTTTATTTCACACTTTATTCCCTATAAAAGGTGGTGCACTAATTAATATAAAACATTTATTTAAAAACTTTTGTTACAGATAACTTCCAAAGTGGACATTTTTCATTAAATATACACCTATAAAATGTGTGGTAAGTAATAAACAATCACATTCGATCAGTTGAAATCCTTGCACCCAACATATTTACATAACTTTTATACCCCTGACCTATGTAATTAATAATAATGTATTTATTTAAGGAATTGCGATCTAGACGAAAATATTATATAATATTTATATACCCAAAATGCCTGAAAAGGTTGCCCACAAAAGCGAGCCGATTATTGCAATCTATCACAACCTCCAAGCCCATTCAAAACAGGTTACATCGTTGGCATGTAAATTTCCCCATAACTGGTTCTCTTTTGCAATAAAATATTACGCCCCTTTCTGAGTTATTTTTTTTATGCTTACATAAAGGTATTTTTTTAACATATGTTTGTGTTTGGTAAGCTCAACAAAGAAAATATTAAAAAAAAAAGGAGTCTGCTTTTGGGCAGAGCAACTGACTTTGGAAAATGAGCTATACATGAGAGATATTGTTTAAAGAACCTGTTTGGAATTTATTCCAGAAACTGTAAATTAAAATCTTATTTGTATTAAATTAATTTTACTAAAAAAAAAGCAATATTAATAACTAACCCGCGTTTTTCCTCAGGAATATTTGCCTATCTGAATTACCTCACTCCCAAATCGCGCCAGGAGGTGCTTGACCTGCTGGTCACGGGACTGAAGAGATTGGAGTACCGTGGCTACGATTCGACGGGAGTTGCCATCGACTCGCCGGATAATAAAAACATTGTAATGGTTAAGCGGACGGGCAAGGTCAAGGTGCTAGAGGATGCGATCCAGGAGCGTAAGTACAGTTGCTCGACTACCATTGAACCTTTTCTACCACTTCCTGCTTGTTTTTCGCAGACTTTAGTGGAGGCGAATACAGTGAGCCTGTTCTGACCCACATCGGCATTGCCCATACCCGCTGGGCCACCCACGGTGTGCCCTGCGAAAGAAACTCCCATCCCCACCGCTCCGACGAAGATAACGGCTTCGTTGTGGTCCACAACGGCATCATTACAAACTACAACGATGTGAAGACCTTCTTGGCCAAGCGCGGTTACGAGTTCGAGTCGGACACTGACACGGAAGTGTTTGCCAAGTTGGTGCACCACCTGTGGAAAACCCACCCCACATACTCGTTCCGCGAGCTGGTCGAGCAGGCCATTCTGCAAGTGGTAAGTGGACCCCATGGAGTGCATGTACCACCTAAAATCACCACTTCTCGTACAGGAAGGCGCTTTTGCCATTGCCGTAAAGTCCAAGCACTTTCCCGGAGAGTGCGTAGCCTCACGCCGGAGCTCGCCGCTGCTAGTCGGAATTAAGACGAAGACCCGACTGGCCACGGACCACATTCCAATTCTCTACGGAAAAGGCAAGCGAACTTATGGCTCTCCACCCACTTTAAATTCATCCTTTGTCTTCTATCTATTTGTAAATAACTATCTCTATGTCGCGTTTGTTCGCTCCTTCGCAATACTCATCGTCGCTTCCTGCCGCTCGCCCTTCTTGAACTTTTTCGTTGCCACTCACCTCTGACGTAACTTCCCTGTGCCACTCCTGTTGCTGATGTCGAACCGTAGATGACAAGAAGCAGAGCTCCGATAAAGGTAGCCACCTGACTTACCAGTTTGTTTTTCGACTTGCTAATCTGGTGCTTGGGGCAAATTACACACTCTAATTCGAATTGCTCGCCTCTCCTCTACTAACAAACTTATTATGTTCAAACTCAGCTCTAACACTTTGTTTCGCCCTCTCGCATTCGTTTAGATGCCGACTCTGGCAAGCCTCAAGGTAACTACAACATTGAATATTTATTTTGAATACGCAAATTGGCACTTCCTTGCTTGGGTTTGGACGGCTTCAGGTCTAATAAGGTTTTGTTTGCGTCTCACTATGCTTTCAACTGCATTTTAAATGCAGAGCGAAGAGCACCAAGGTAGCTGAAATTTCATTGGATTAAATAATTCAGTGAAATTAACATTAGGTGGAAAATAGTTTACAGGCAAAAAAATTAGATTTATGCAAATTATTTATTTATTGGGTGAGCTCGCACTCAAATATTGGCAAAAACAAGCTTTTCCACATATCTGACTTTTCAGTAAAGCCTATAGAAAATATGCCTTATAAAATGGGCAAACTTTACCTGATATGTACACAATTCATTGTGATTACTTTTTATTTCAATGGGAGGAAGTGAGTGTAGTTTTAAAGTGCACTTATTAGCAGTCGCATTTTATTTATAAAGTAATACCGCTAGTAAGTTCAAAAAGATTCTAAACATTGATTTTCTAATAATATGCAATAGGCATTACCTTATCTAGCCTATTTTTGATTTAATTTTATTCTTTGATTTCCTTTGGGAACTTCTATAATATAACATAATCTGTAATCTCCATAAAAAATAACTTGAGTTAAGGGCGACTTAAAAATTAACATAGCCAAACCAGTTTTTGGTATGTGGTGATTTTTATTCAACCAATTTATTTTTGTTTAATTTCCTTTTCTGAACTTGGGCTGGCAACTACACATGCAAACTCATATAACACGCTACCACACTCGCACCTGCTCTTGTCTTTGGGCACGATGGCTGCAACTGCCCCGTCCTGTTTCGTCTGGTGGAACTGAACAACAACTCTTAATTCCATCAATGCCATAAATGTCATCGCAACTGTTGAATTGCTACTGTAAATGCCACTGCACATCCAATGCGACAAAACAAAATCAATGTCAACGCAAAAATGCCAAACTAACAGATATTCGTCCACATGGACCATCCCGTGATTTACCAGTGCTTCCGAGATCGGATAGCACCTCGGAGTTCATGCCCCTCAAAGAAAAAGAAGTTGAGTACTTCTTTGCATCGGACGCATCCGCCGTTATTGAGCACACCAACCGAGTTATCTACTTGGAGGTAAGACTACTAGCTTAGCAGCTTTTATTATTAAAGGTTATAGTATCTTATGATATTTTGTACTACTCGGAACCCTTAGTGTATGCATATTTTAACTTAGTCCCAACTGTTAGTGTATCCTTACCGCCTATACAAATCATGTAAAACATCAAACTATGTTAAGTAAAGTTCTAAGCCGAAGTTTTCTGAAAACTTGAGTGTTTTTGGATGATAAACTTTGGGAATAAAGCAATGGTATTCTCCTTTAAAATGAGACTCTAAGCCATTGCAAAAATATAATGCGGCTGCAAGTTTGTATTTCATATTATAAGTTAACATAAATCCTTTACCAATCAATATGTACGCATATATTATTGTTGTGTTAGCCTGTCAAGGTCAGGTATTGTTTTTTTTATTCATCTGTTATATTTCCAATCCCATCGGGATACTATGTTAATATTGATTACAATAGGGTGCATTACAAACTTGTTGTTACAGTTCTCTTTTTGTATGCCAAAATGCTTCCAGGATCTTATTGTATTGTTGCATTAGAGTTGCATTAGTCTTATCTAGTAGCTCAATCATATCTAAGAGTTGGCGGAAACTGGAGCCACTGACAGCCACTCTATTAAAAATAACATGGATCCCTCGTATAACTGCAAGTTATCCCAAAAAATATAATTATCCATCCGTAATCTTGGGCTCAAGCTTCTACGCAAATTTGCATAAACGAGATTTGATTAAAAAAAAACATTTATACCAATTAAACCATAAAGTGGTGTGCTGAAACAAATAAATGTGAAATTTGTAGGCTTGTAAAACTTGTATTAAATTTTTACATATATTTATTTATATATATAAATTATACTTAGTACCAAACAGTTTAAACTTAGCCATATGAACTACTCAAGTAACTTCTAAAATGGCTCTATTTTATTTGCTTATAGGACGATGACGTGGCCGCAGTTCGTAATGGAACACTGAGCATTCATCGTCTGAAGAAAAGTCTAGACGATCCACACGCTCGGGAAATCACTACATTAAAGATGGAAATTCAGCAGATCATGAAGGGCAATTACGACTACTTTATGCAAAAGGAAATTTTCGAGCAGCCCGATTCTGTGGTTAATACCATGCGTGGACGCGTTCGGTTCGACGAAAATTCGATTGTACTTGGCGGTATTAAGGACTACATTCCAGAAATAAAGCGCTGCCGGCGCCTAATGCTTATTGGGTGCGGCACGTCATATCATAGCGCCGTTGCCACTAGGCAGCTGCTCGAAGAGCTAACCGAGCTTCCTGTTATAGTTGAACTGGCCTCCGACTTTCTGGACCGAAACACCCCCATTTTTCGCGACGATGTGTGCTTTTTCATCTCGCAGTCGGGCGAGACGGCCGACACCCTGATGGCCTTGCGGTACTGCAAGCAGCGGGGAGCACTGATCATGGGAATCACTAACACCGTGGGCAGCAGCATTTGCCGCGAGTCCCACTGCGGGGTGCACATAAACGCCGGGCCGGAGATTGGCGTTGCCTCCACGAAGGCATACACTTCACAGTTCATTTCATTGGTGATGTTCGCTTTGGTCATGTCTGAGGACCGTCTCTCTCTGCAGCAGCGACGACTGGAAATTCTGCAGGCATTGTCCACGCTCGCGGACCAAATTCGCGCAGTTCTTAAGCTTGATTCGAAGGTCCAGGAGCTAGCAAAGGACCTCTACCAGCACAAGTCGCTGCTGATCATGGGTCGCGGATACAACTTTGCCACCTGCCTAGAGGGAGCCTTGGTAAGACTCATACTTTGATATTCTGTTAGCTTAATCATGTTAATGCCGTTATGTCTTTCAGAAAGTCAAGGAGCTGACCTACATGCACAGCGAGGGCATCATGGCCGGTGAACTAAAACACGGTCCACTGGCCCTTGTCGATGATTCCATGCCCGTTCTGATGATAGTCCTGCGCGACCCCGTTTACGTCAAGTGCATGAACGCCCTGCAGCAGGTAACTTCTCGCAAGGGCTGTCCGATCATCATCTGCGAAGAGGGAGACGAGGAGACCAAAGCGTTCTCTTCCCGCCACCTGGAGATCCCCCGCACTGTTGACTGCCTGCAGGGTATTCTTACCGTCATCCCCATGCAACTCTTGTCTTATCACATTGCCGTGCTTCGCGGTTGCGACGTCGATTGTCCCAGAAATCTGGCTAAGTCCGTGACAGTCGAGTAACTCCGTGTCCGACCATGACAGTCTTCCAGGCCTAGCCAAGCGGCAGCTCTACATGATAATCTCCACGCATTCTTGGCCAAAATGTCATACATATCCCATTCGTTAATCAATCATATTAAACAGTTTAAACTACCCCATCATCAGTGTTCATCAAGGAACAGACTCTTACAATTAATAAATATTTGTTATTTTATATATTTCGTTGTAATTCTTTTTTGTACACAGATTTGTAAAGCCCTTATTCATAAGAAGCTTTTTTTATTGATTATTGATTATTATTTACATAATAATAGCGTGAAACATAAAAACCAAATTGGAAAAATATAAAATTTTTTCCAATTTCGCATACGATCATCAAGCATTTCAAGCAAGTTTAATTTAACTTATCAGTTTTCAGAAATTCGTAGTTTGTATGTACATAGCTAAAAAAAATGATTTCCACAATTAGTTTAATATAAATACTTAAAAAAAACCAAAACAAAATGTCGGCGGCGTAAAGGATCTCTGAAAAAAATTTAACATCAACAGCTATTGAAATCTGTAGCATTTTTAGCAAAATAATGCGAAATCAAAAATATTATGTAAAAAAGGTTCTAAAAAAAACTTAAAAATAATTTTAATATACTGAGAAGATACTGACAGATTGACAGAGCTAGCTAAAAAAAGTTGTAAAACGAAAACGAAAAAACATTGCAGCAGTAGGTTCCTTGTGCTCCAACTATCTAAAGACATGAAATATTCTTTTAAAAACATAACGTAGATAATAGTTAGAAGATAATTATAGTTATTGATGAAAAAGTCTTTAGTTTTTTATCATGCTAATCCCAAGTTACACTCATGAGGTGGATAAGTAATGGTGGATAAATATATAAGCACTAATGTGAGGCGGTATATCTTAGCAAATTCCCACTGACGAGATCGACTTGGTTTTCAGTCGAAACGCGTCTAGGCAAACCTTGCTATATAAATGATCTGTGTAATCTCGGCATATACTTAGTCAAGGACCGATTAACGTATTTAAAATAGAACCGAATTGAACTCCAGCTCCGTTCAAACCCTTCACTATAAGAAATGATAGTTCGCTAATTAAGATGTCTCTCCTTAAGTGTTAATGTTCCTAAATATACCGTTTTTTTCCCTTAAAATAGTGAAACGCAACTTTTTAGAACGATATTACATGAGACATTTGATTTTTACAAGTTCTTCTTTAAATATATTTTTAAATTACATAATAATATACACAATAATATTTTACCTTGACTATTAACAATTAGGAATCTTATGCCAGCTCTAGTGTCTGTTCTGTAAGCTTTTGTTGTTGCAAAGAAGCTCTGCAAAATTTGTGATCGTGCCAAACTACCCTCAAGAGAAATTCCTGCACTATCACTCGCCATAAATAGTACATAATTGTAAACCCTTTCAGCAAACAATCAGAGATGAACAGTTTATGTGCTCTGTTTTGTCAATAGCTTTTCGCTCTATTCATTCTGGTTATTAAATGAGCGATTAGACCCAAAACGAGGAAAATGAAATGAGTAAGAGAGTTAGTTTAGGCTACTTAACGTTTTATCGGGGTGCAGTTTTGTAGTGAAATATGGGCCAGGATCTAAATAAAAAGGCGCATGAGTTTTTTTTGGTGCACATAAAATAAATCGAAATGCAGCAAAATGTTAACTGATAAACGTAGATAAACTATAATATTTAATTTTCTTTTTAAGCATTTTCAAGCATACAGATTTATTTCGCTCGGCTAACAAAAAGGCAAAAAGAAAAACAAAGTCCGTTTGAGTTGAGTATTTTATTTTTTCGGTCATCTGCTGTTTTCAATCGGCGAATGCTCAGACGAATCGCTCTCTTGAGGTTAATATTGAGAGTGCGAAACACAAAAAGATCAGAAGGGATGAGTGAACGAGAACAAAAAGAAAAAGAACCAACATGATATCCTCAGACAGAGTGAGCAAGCGTGATTATATTCAAGAGTTAATTTCAAGTCCAACTCTGATGCTAAGATGCTGAATAAACTCCTTGTTACATAATGAATTTTCGCTCAGTATTTGAACCCGTATCTGCTTAAATTAATTTTAAGCAGCGTAGCGGGTTTCCAAACGTAAAAGCTTGTAAAGCTATTATAAAAACACGTTCAGGTAATAACATAAGAAACTTTTATCTTATCGTAGTCGGTGGCACGTTCTGCTTATTTCTTCAATTGCCTCATTGGGGCTGCATTGTAAGTATAACCGGCTTATGGTCAATTGGCGTTCTTATTGTACTTGGTATCCTCCGGGTGAAAGGGTTTTATAACTTAGTGCAAACCAAAAATAGATATAGCTCCATTAGAGTCCTACAAACTTTCGAGTCGATCGGAGGGATAGAATCAGAGATAGCGACTTGAGAAGATGCGGTAAATTCATTTGGGCTCCTGAGAAACAAGTAATGTACCTCGCAAACCTTTGGGTACCCAGTATCTCACAGTCGAGCAACCCTTACTTGTTTAAGTTTGTACTCATATTTTTCTTTTAACACTTCTGCTTCGTGCCCCTTGCAATGAAAGTATACATGTTCCAACGTAAACAAAGATAGCTAAATGTTGGTTTGGCTTTAAGCGGAACTAAGCAAACTGCTTTACAAGCGGCGAGGTGACTGTAGATAAATCGTCGCGCGAAGCTCAAGGCATACTGGGGACGGTGGGAAAAGGGGTGCATTAAGTTGTGTTAAAATTGAAGCAGTAGCCGGCTTAAAGATAATTTTGATTTCTAATCATTTAATCCAGTAGTTTGAATTCAGGACAACATTCCTAGCTTTGCAAGTGCGCCAGGACAAACAATGCCATGCCTTTTATTTATATGTATTAACTTTTTTAAAAATAATTGCAAATATAATTTTTTGAATTTAAAATAAAAATTTATATGCGATATAACATCCCCTTTGAAGGGGATGTCGTCGTTATAATCTCACCTTGCTATATAAAATGGTAAAAAAAAACTGTTTCAGTTTGAGATGTTTAACATAATAAAATTGATTCCAGGCTTCATCCAGCACGACAAACAAACTGACAAATTAAACCTTTTTTTTCCAAAATCTTTTCAACAGAGTATCCTATTGGGATGATAGATATGTGGCTTTGACGCGATTACGCAGATCACATCCGCATATCGGAAATTTTTCTAAACCGAGCCCTAGAACTACAATTTTCAAATTGTTTTTCATGAACTAATCCTCTTTTGGAAAGTTGTAGTATCCATCTGATAGGACTTTCGTAAAAGATTTTTAATTTTTTATACGGCTTTGTATAGTAGTCTTCTTGTGCATCGATGCTCATCTTCACTACGGGGACTGCCGTCCACAGTGATGGGTGTATGAAGCAAAACATTTACCTGCAGCTATTAAGGATATTCAATGTGGCAGAGCAGGCAGGCATATGGACTTAACCACTAAAGAGCTATACTAATGTGACACTTTCAATAAAACCGTTTTTTTTTGCTTATTCGATAGTTTATTTCGAAAATATCCTGTGAAAGAGGCAATGTGATATCTTGAATAGTCTGCAATGGCAGCGTTCTAAAGAGCGCTTCACCGCTTAGCTTCACCTGAAACTTTAAACGTGTTTTTCTCGAAAGGACTTTTTTTCAAAATAACTCAAAACATAACTTGAAGAAAAATCGATCAATTGCCATGAGTACATTTTTCAAAAATCGTATTTGTGTAGACTTTGTATAGAAAATAAGACTTCCGTTAAGTAAAGTACAACAGTTGGTTGTCTTATGTATGAGCGGTGATCTTCGAAGTATCCCGAACGAAACGTTAAATGCTCTTGTTAATATACCTAGTCTGGCAGGCATGAAAAGAGCAAAACAATGAAAGTCCCAAAATACTGGTCATGCCAAAATCCTCCTCCATGATAAACTTATACCCACAAAAAAGGATTTTTGTTATAGATGCAACTGCATCTTATTTTTAATTATTTTAGTACAAAACATTTTAATTCTTTAAATCTAGCTGAAAACATACCTTGATAATTTCAAAAAGTTCAAAGCATTCCTTAGTATTTCCTTTTTTTTTAATTCCCGTAAATCGCCTAATACCTAATCGTATATCCCCTAAAACTATTATTACATGGGACGCGGGCGTCACTGGAGTGTGGAAAAGAGAGATAAAGGAGAAGACTACAAATTCATTGTCATATTAATGAAATCATCTCAATCAAATGACTTAAAGCGGAAAATACATCGAAAAAATCATTGCCTAGGATCAACAGTCGAGTTGTCCAGTTGTCTTTACGTGCCCCAATTACGCCTGCCATATCTTTTCGATTATAATTGGCAATACGAAATGTAGCAGATAGCGGTCTTGGGATCTTTTGCTTTGGTCGGTAAATTTACAGATGTGGAAAGAAGTTGCACTATGTAGAAAATCCTTGTACGAAACGGAGGGTGAGCAAAAATGCCCTAATTATGTAATGGTGGCAAAAGACAGCATAGTTATGCGAAAGACAAAGAATGGGATGATAAACATGTAAAAAATCGAAAAATTGTCATTAAAGACTTGCAGGGAATTATAATTAAGTTTGCAGTTAGAGAAGCATCTCCGACACCATAAAGTTTATATATTATTAATCAGCATCACCAGCCGAGTCGATCTATCGTCCTATGTCCTATGTCCTATCTATATGTCCTTTAAGTCTCTCAGTTCTTGAGCAATCGGTTTGAAATAATGAACATTGTCTATTTATTTTGCGACGAGAATTAATGTCCTAACAGTATATCCGGACTAATAAATCACTAAGCTTATTTTGCGTATATGATTATCACAGCATAATATAAAAGCAGCAGGCTATAAAAACTTAGGCTTGGGCAGATTTTAAGTTTCCTTGCCTGTTTAAAAATAATGGTTGTCTAATCACCGGTGCATATTTGCAAACTTACAAAATATTAAATACAATTTTGTTTATCTTCTTAGTTGTATTTGCCGATATATTAATGTATTTGACATCGAAAAAGGCGTTCGGTTTTAGCTGTGTTTGCCTACCTTTTATAAGTGGAGTCTTAGTATGCTAAGGTACGTTGTTAAGATCGCCGGTGCTACAAATGTGGTCACTATAATTCAAAAAGTTATGAACTGATTTCATGTTTTTCATATATTCCGCTTCATAACATCTATTAACAAAAAGTGTGTTTTATTTTTAAAATTGTATTTTTTCTGTTTATAGCAACACATTGACTTTAAAGTAAAATCATTAGGTAATAATATTCAAAATATTTACAAAAACATTACAAGTTAATGCTATACTATTAATAGAAATATTATTTGTATAGCATTAATAGAAATATTAATCGAATGCTTTAATACATTATATACTTAAACATGTTTATTTATTAAATAGGATATAAGAAAAGAGGTTAAAATGTAAAAACAAAAAGGGAAAAATATGAATTTTAGGCAATTGAACAAATTTTTTTTTTTTTTGGCAATTATTGCGAAAAGATTATCCAGATTATTAATGTATTTGAGTTTTAATTTCGTATCACTCAGTCGGTTAGAAACTTGTTGACAGCAGTACTTTATTTTAAAACTTGGGCGTTGTTAATGTACTACTAAGGGACTGTCCATACATTAAGTAACCACGTTTTTATGATTTTATGAATTAATCTGTGGATCGAGGATCTTGCAATCCTATGTGTGATAAAAACACTATATAATAATACAATGTTTCGGATATATTCTTATTCATTTTGGCAAGCATATTTTATGATTTTTTTATGAAAAATTCTACACATGCATGCACTTCTCTAGTTAGTTTTCTAGTGACGGACAATATAATTCGTAGGAAATCTGAAAATATGAGAGACGCATTGTGGTATTAGGATATTTAATAAATAAATGTAAGTAAATAAATCGATTTGGTAGAATTTTTTGTATCGATAGTTTATTTCAAAAATATCCTGTGATAGAGGCAGGCATATCTTGAATAGTCTGAAATGTCAGCGTTCTAAAGAGCGACTGCTCAGCTACACCTGAAACTTTAAACGTGTTCTTCTCGAAGGACTTTTTCAAAATTGCTGAAGTTATCCACTTCTGTATGCTCTACAACATTCTTTGGAACGAATTTTGACCATTTGCAAAAATTATTGGCTCTGGCGAACATGTTCTTGTTACCAGTACAGATCTAAGTCATTTAGTTCTGCCTGTTCTTAGTTATAGGTCCAACATATTCGGCAGTCACAGGAAGGTGGTCAAGTACCATGTTGTCCAGACTTGGGCTTATGTCTTCTCGTCAAACGACAAACATTTTTGTTCTACCCAACCTGTTGATTTGCCTTTTTTTTTTAAGTGGATTCCATTCTTCTTTCAACTCTTTTGCAACACTCATTTATTAAATACAAAATCTGTTTAAAAACAAGCCTTTTCATCAAGGTCACCATCAAAGATTAAAATAACCCCTGTCTTGAATCGTCCTTCCTCTTATTTGGCTTTGATTAAAATGACTCCAAATTCTATCAAAATTGTTGGCATGACTAGATTTGGTACATGACTAGTGTTTCCCACTTCTAATGCTGACAAATTCCACAATCTGTGTTAAGGATATGATATTTTACTTTGCCTTTTATTAAGAAGGCTTGGAGAAGTTTCGTTCTCTGTTTTCGTTTGCTTAGTTTTAGTATCTTTATATACAATATAAATGTATTTGAGCAGACTTAATATTCGGAAATCTTGTCCTTTTTTTTATTTTTGTTTGGGAAGAGTTATTTTAACTCTTTTAAATAAAATTAAAATCATTTATAAATTATTTACCATATTTCGAAGATAAATTTTTCTGTACAATCGAACTCTAATTAATATATTAATACATATATGCTGAATGTATATGAAATATTTTAATGTATTCTTGCATAAAAACCTTGTTAGCATATTTTGATTTAAGGAGATTTGAATGATTTATATTTTCAACTTAAATAAAGTTTTTTAATTTAAATATCTCCTAATTCGAATTATTAAATTAGCCATAAGTCAATGGAAAAATAACTTTACTATTCGTCAATTGGTTAGATAACTTGAGATGTGGCAGCTCATGTGACAAATTCGGCGAGAAATAGTAGTGCACATGCATTGATTAACAAATAGATATGACAAATTTACGTTTAATATGCATCCTTTAAAGCACTTTTCATAGTGACACAGCTAAGATAGCTCTTTACAAAGTCACTTATATGTTACTGAACGTCTTGTTTCCCCTTTTTTTTGAGCATTTTTCATATTATAGTATTTTTTTCGTGACAATCTGCCACTATCTGGATACAGCAGTTTATAAGTTTTCAAAAACTTTTGAAAAAACTTATGACCGGCTTTTGACCTTGCTATATAAATTATCTGTATGTAATATAAAAATCCTGAATAGCCCACCAAAAGTAATATACTATTTCGATGTAATCGTGGAATTCTTGTAGTCTATGCTCATTTTATAATGGAGTTTGAAGAAAACATTGAAAATCATTGCTTACGGTGTCTGATCAAATATTCAAAATTATCTAATAAGAACCGCCTATTCAAGGCGCTGACATAGGTTGTGCTGCTTTCCATTATGACAGTAATACAGAATTACTTGTTATATTTAATCTTAAATGAAATCATTCGGTGCACAGTTCGATGCAGTTTTGAAAATAATAATTTTTTTCGGGTAAATGATTTTTTGTTTAACGCCAAATTGACATATTTTTTTACAATCTTAAAGATCGATAATGTCAGGCATTTTTAAAATTGTTTTTTCGAGAGAAACACGTTTAAAGTTTCAGCTTGCAGGGATGAACGAGCGGTCGCTCTTTAGAAAATATGGAATAAGCAAAGAAACAATACACAATTTATTTAAGTGCCAATCTCGTACAGTCCCTTGAACAAGCATACGAGTTTCATTTGGATATCTTCAAAAATTGCGTAAATATATATTTTCCCGATATATCATTGGTCCGATTTCGACCGTTCCGACATTATATCGCTTGCATGCTGAATATTGAAAATTTTCGATTAACTCGCCTTAGACAATGTCTAAGTTATGGGTCTTGTTAAATAACCGCGTCAAGATCGCACAGACTCAAGGACAATGGAAACAATTTGTTCTAATCCATTTGTGTAACATTTGCAAACAAAGTGAAGCACAAGTAATAATTGATTCAACTATTAAATACCCACTACTATTAAATTTTCGAAAAGTTCCTAACGTATTTAGCATGTATAATTTAAGTCCCGATAACGTGTGGTCGGGAACGCATTTACCCTGTTAAACACCGTATTTGTAACATACATGTAATTTGCGGGAATACAGTAAGCCCAGTACTGTTCAAGTATTGGACTAAAAATCCTACATATTGCCTTTAATTATAAGCGTCAATTGCTTACTTACCCGTGCACACAACTTCATGACACCAGCGGCCGCATCCAGGGACGCTAGAATCATGTTTGCCTAAAACTTGAGATGTTGTGTCGGAGCGTAGATCTCGCAACTCAAAGCTCGGCTCCACAGAAATAAAATGACAACAAAATCAGCTGAGCCATCTTCCAGCGATGGATATAAAAGTGAGCGTTGATTCGCGGCGGCCAGTCAATACATAGACGCCAACACCATGCTTAGAACTGCTTCGATTCTGGCACTGCTAGCCATCAGCATAGCCACCATGGCAGACGCGAAACCAATTTTTATAAAAGTTTTTGCACCCAGCGGTGGTATGCATGCGGCTGTTTGATTTCCTCCTCTGGAAACTAACCTTTCACGTTTTTCCTCAGGCTACTCCACCGGGAGCTACCAGAGTACACCGACGGTCTCACCCGTCAACACCCAGCTGATTTCCAATCTGATCTCCACCAAGATTCAGCTGTTAAATAGCGTGCTGCAGGCTAAGTCTTCGAGCGGTGGCTTTGGGTTCGGCTTCAGTAAGTTTGTCACCTTCTCCACCACTACGAGTACGACGGAGCGGCCGGTCACAGGCCACACCACTGAGGTAAACACAGACTTTTATCCGGATGAAAGCTCTACAAGCTCTACTCAAACCCTCTACTCGACAACCACAGAAGGTGCTGTCGAAACGCCGAAGCCCACAGTACATCCCGAGTATCCGGTCTCAACAACCACGTCGCCAGTGATCCCAGTCAAGAGCACCACAGGGATTCCAGATATCCCCACCACGTCCAGAGCACCTGCTGGCTATACCTATCAAACTGCCATTCCCAGTACTGTCACTAACGCAGTGAATTCATTTTACTTGCCCGCTTCTCTTGCCTCAGCTTAAGCAACCAAAAAAGAATCTTGTATAACTTAGCAACTGCGATTAAAAAACTTAACACTAACATTATACAGTCAGCTATAATAACTTTATAGAGCTACGTTTGCGAAGGTTTTTGGCAGCCTTTCGATTTGAACCAGCATTCTCGTCGCGGAAGTGTTTTGAAGCTTGTCGCACATTGCTGATAATGATAATGGCCTGCTCTGTAGACTGCTGTCACTCTAGTGGTTTTTCGTCTCGGCGCGAGGCGATTAGCATAACAACCGGTTTCTTTAAGAATGAGCTGGCTCACAAAACAAATACAGATCGATAGGCAAAATCTAAGTCTTTGGGGCTAGCTACAAATAACTCACTATTTCAAGGTTATCCACCGGCATAACCACTGCCGGCCGAATTAAAAAAAAGAATACAGAAAATGTATATGTGTGTTCTTTGTGCTTTTTGAGTTATTCCTAATTTCTTTTATGAGATTAACGACTTATACAAGCACAAAGTTATCTTATATATTTTCAATTGTTAAAATTTACCGATCGCCATTACGGTCATTTTTCTTAAATTCAGATCAGCCAGAGGAAGCATCTGAAATTTATTTGAAGACATAAATGGCAAGAACAAGTTTATATACCAGCTATAACAATAACACACGGCAACTGTCATTAGAGTTGAAGCAAAAATCAATGTAATCTACATATACAGATATTTAAATTGTTTATTATATCAAGTCGAACAAATTTCCCGCCAAAAGACTTAGAAAAACGTTGGAGACTAACCGAGAATAAGAAAACGACAAGCTTTAGTTTTCTGTTTTTATTCATTAGATCTCTGCTGAAAACTGAATTCATGAGTAAAGAATCGTAATTCTACTGGCCTACTGATTTGAGAGTGGAATAGCCCACACTGCATATTCTTATTTCTTAGAACAAAATATGTCACTATATATACATATATTTTTTTCGAATCAAATTTTTCTCTGTCAGTAATTGGCGTAATTAAATGTTCAAAAATTGCCATGTCTCGGAGAAGACCGAAGTATGTTAAGCAGAGCTATAATTTTTGTTTATTTGTTCCGCATACAGCCATTAGACATGGTGGTACCCCATAAGATATATGTACATATATGTAGACTACCTTCATTAAGAAGAAAATAAATATGTTTTAAAGTTATATTTAGATAGCTTTATAACTGAGTTCGGAACAGATCCGAAGTTAATGTACGCTTTTAGTTAATAATATAAATAATCTTCCAAAGCGATTTTTCTTTCGTTCCAATGGGAGCTTTAGGATTTTTATGAAATTTAGCATTTATTGCTCATTTATTGATCAAGCTTATAATTTGTGGTGTTAAATATGCTTCCATATAAACTTTTTGGTTCCATTACAATTTTTGTTCTGAATTTTATTAACATCTGACGATCAAGTTCTGTCATAGGAATAATTAAAGATTGAATAGGAAAATAACATGAATATTGTTCTTACTAGTTTTGTTTTAGATTTACTAAAAGCGGTCGACTATGTTATATAGCGGCAAGATTGCGTGCCAATATGGCGTTGTTGAAAGCAGAGCAAAACAAGATATAGATGAAAAGTCTTGATGAAGGACACGACGATTTCTGGGCTCGGTGGCTTAGTCATGTCATATGTATGTACATTCATTCATATGTAGTTTCGTAGGTTCTTTGGCATGAAATGGCATTTGCTGCCACATTATTGGATAGTGGATAGGATATTGGATAATAATAACTCGCTTGCTGTGTGAGGAATCCCGGTGCATAATTTTAAGCCAGGCAGGCTCCGACCATTACAAACTGTAGACTGCTATTTTATTCCAATTCAAGAGGATTCAGGCTTATTGTTATGGCAATCATTAAATCGTATTGGCCATTCGTTAGAGGAGCGTGGGGTTAATATTAAATTTATCTGTTTTTCACTCGACCAGTACATTGGCTTGTCGAGAGACCATCTTTTCTGAAAACACGTTTCAATGATTTTAATAAATCATGCCGAAATATGAGCTATAATATGTGCCCTGAATGTAACGATTAGGTCATGGGTTTTAGGTAATTAAATTAATTAATAAAATGTATAACAAAAAATAAAAAGAAAAAATTGTTTTTTTTAATCTTTTCTGAGACACATTTTTTTAAATCAATTTGAAGAGGATTGTCGATGGCATAGCTCAATGTACAAGTAAGGCAATATCCAATACTGAAGGTCTACTCTTTTCATGATTTTTTCCTAGTTTTCTGATTATAACTTTCAATTCAATGTACTTAAAAGTTATGAACTGAAAGGTTTAAGCCAGAAATATTTACGTCTATAAACATTTAAATGGTTTAGATTTACTGAGAGATATAACTAACTGTTAAAAACATCGTTTTCCTTAATTTTATTTTTAATTTGTACGTAAATATATTAGCTCTGCGCTTGTTTCAAAAAGTACCTTGGTGGATCAGCTGCATATAAAAAAAGCTTAACGCAACGAACTTGAGGGAAATAGTAAAATAAAAAAATTCGTTTTAGAAAATGATAATGTAGTTTCAATTACAAGAACACGCCATTTTTCCAGCATGCTCGCGAATAATTATTTCTTAAATATTAACATTTATTTATAACATTTTTAATATATATATAATTTAAAAACTTGTAATACATAAATAATAAAATTGTTGGCTCAAACTAAAAGAATCTAGATGTCTCACCTGATGTTTATTGATATTTCTTTCTCGCGGTACATCATATCATATGGACGTTGATGCACTACGGTCAGTACACTCAAGTGGCCCTTCGACACCAAGCACGTGCTTGTTAGGGTTAGGTGTTAGTAGGCGCGATAGGAGAAAGTAAAGGTAAAGTTTGCGAGGAAATTAACTACTGGCGTGCTGCCTGAGTGTTTAGTTGCATGCGTAGTAAGTTAGTTAGGATTAAAGT